>APFE030695782.1:65140-86603 GCA_000404065.3 Pinus taeda | reverse complement strand
ATACAAATAGTTGGGGGTTTTCAGCTTTATGCTTTCCCGGGTACATACTGTGTTGATAGTGTGATTGATGCTTCAATGTGCGCATGTGAATGTTTCTTAATACTACTAAATTGATGATCAACATAGAGGAGGTTATGTATTATGCATGTATTCCACAATTAGTGTATAATCGGGATAATCTCTGTGAATAAGTGTCATATTATTCAAAATTTATACAATAGGTACATGCACATAAAAGGGAGAAGTTAACTAAAATTTCCATCATTCTAATAATTCATTCCCGTCATTTGCATCGAATTTATCACTATGACTAGAGGACTTTCTTTTGGGAGAGTTGGATACACATGATACTATGTTTCCATGTTGAACCTAGGTGAGTTTGGTTGTGTAATACCCCTTAAGTTTCCTTAGGTCAAGTTAAAGCCATAGAGGGAGAAATATAGAAATCTAGTACGAGGCTTAAAGGGTACCTAGAGACTCCTAGAACAATTGTAACTCCTAAAGCCATAAGGCTCTAAGTTTCTGTTAGGTCCCTATAATACTAGTGATTCCCCCATTATTATTATCATTGTAGCCCCTTATTGTTGTTGTTGTGCCCATATTGTTATTATTGTGCCCCATAAAAGCCCACTATTGTTATTGTTGTGCCCTTGAATTATTATTGTTATGTTGGCTCTCACTATATTGTGACCCCTTAGACTCCTATTTATAGAAAGGAGGTTTTTTCATTTGTATCATTGAAGAATTTTTCATTTGTATAATGTAAAGGAGGTTGACCGCTGATTCTGAAGTCGTTGATCTATCTCTTCTTCTATTTTGTGAGATGGTTTCATAATAGATTCCTTGGTTAGCCTGTGCTAAAGCCCTGCAAGGGTAATAACACAATTTTAGGGATTGCGAGTGCAAAGAAGGGGGTGCGCTACCTTGGGTTGTGCAAGTTGATGGGGGGTGAAAGGCCATTGGTTAGAGATTGTTAGAGTTGGTACCTCAGACTGTTACCTTGTTAGTGCAGTTGTGGACATTAGTTGGCTTTAGAAAGCCTTTTTCCTTAGTGGAGTCATAGTCCTGGCTTGGAGATGACCCATTTCTAAGATATTATGAGAAATGTGGTCTATGTCTAGGAGGAACATTTGAGGTTGGTAGCTAGATGGTGCTTCGTTTAAATGATAAGTGTTTAGTATTATGTGTTTATGTTATGTTGTTTCACATGTTTACATGATGTTGTAATTTATGTATGTCTATAGATATTTAGCTATGCCATTGTGGTTGATTATATGTTGCATTGCATGATAAAATGCATCAAGCATGCATAACATATATTAAATGAAGTACCATGGGTCCCTATATTACATAATCAAGATAAATATGGTAATTAGATTATATTATTGAAATATCAACCAGGTTTGGAGAAATTTGTAATTTATGGTGCTAAGAGGTGGAGTTGAGAAACAATGCACCTCAACTAGGTGGTTGAGGATGTTACAAAGAGCAAGGGCTTTTCACAGGTGGGCATGGTTTAGTTATTGTGGGGTTTTTACTTGAGCCATGTAGTCACCTCGAGGTAGTGTTCAAATGTGTGGTTGCAACAAAAGAAATTATAATAATGGTTCCACAACGCATATACACATAAGTGGACCAAATTCTCACGTCCTTCCACATTGAACCCCAAAGGTTAGAATAATTAATAAATTCTCTTGTGTGAAAGTTCATGAAGTTTTCAGAATCAAAACTTCATGAATCCCTTGGGTTTACCAACTAGTGTTTTGTAGGTAGGTACCAAGATCCACAGTTGGAACTCTTAATATGCAAAGGAGTGAGTGATTATATATATATATATATATGAGTTTGAGGTTTTGTCATGTATTATATTTGGGTAAGTGAAATGGACACAAGAGTTACACTCCAACTTATATTGTCCATAAGCTCAATAATTGATACAACAATGAAATGCATAGTTAATCAATGATAATAATAGCCATTAATATCATGCAACTTATTAGATGATAAAAAAATTCACTATATCTACGCAACCATGATGATAAACATGTGAAAAATGGTTTTATCAACATATAATAGGCTTATCTTTGTTGCACAAGAAATAGACAACAATAGAGGGTTGAAGGACTCGAGGGATATCTAGTAATGTTGTTGTAGGGTTTTCCTTGTCATTTTTCAATGCCTTTTGATCGAGGTGGTGTATGACCATTAGAAAGCTCTTGGTACATATAACAACATTAAATGGTGAAGGACCATGTCCACAAAGTTTTGATCTCATAACAACTTTTTAGTTCCCCAAATAGGCTTTGTAAGTTTTGCGACCCCAAGTCACCAAAATATGACATTTCCTTGAAATGGGATCTACAAGTCAATATCTCTATTCATTTTTTCTCAAATAATCCCAACATGGATGATAAATTATATGATAATCTAATTTAAATCATACCTCCCAAATTTGGAGAATTTGTGGTCTTAAAGGCAACCCACCTCTACCTTTTGCCTAGAGTGCCATTTTGTCTTACTTGGACATTTGTCATTTCAACCCAACTTACCAAAGTTTGTGTTGCCCCCAGGTAGTTGTTACAAAATTCCTCAACAATATTGTATCCTTTCTAGCCCTACCTAAGTTCTCAGTGTTAGGTTCTCCATGGTAGGTAAGGCTTGCCTATCAATTTCCTGATCTAGGATGGAAGGCTTGTAGAATTTCAAATTTTCCACGTTAATTACTGAGTAAATGTGCATATTTGGAGGTATATTCAATCTATGGGCATTATTACTTACCTTCTCCAATACTTAAAAAGCACCATATTCTAGAGACATGTTATTCTTACGAGGACCTTGTAGCCTAATTTTGTTGAGATACAACCAAATTCAGACTCATATCTTTCTCTTTTTGTAAGATCGGAGATGTTATATTAATACAAGAAACACTAAAGTACAAAATAGATAGTCTCCACTAGCCTACCGTTAGGGAAACCAAACTAGTAGCATAAACTCAAAACTTTGATATTGTCTCTATTATTGCTAATCCAATGATCAAATAACATAAAATAGTAAGGAAAAACTACATAATCAACATTATATGGACTATTATAAATGTCTATTTTTCTATATAAAAGACGTATAGAATCCTTAACTCTGTGCATATTCATTTAGCTATGTCGAGGGTGTGATTGGGTGGTTGTGGATCGCCATTGGTGTGATGAAGCAGGGTCAATTCTGATGAGATTCTTAATCAACAAATTGATTTTTCCATCCATTTTCTCCATTTCCTCCTGAAGCTCATCCATGGATATGCTAATCTCTTGTTGAGTATTTGTTTATCTGTGGGTACCCACCCATTAGGGTTTTTACATCCCTATATAGATTACCTATATACATGTATGCAGAAGCCTCGACCCTGGTAGAGTTACCTACATTAGGGATCCGGTCTCTATTTTCATGCTTAACATGTGCATCAAGAACAAAATGATGAACTTGTCAGACTTGGTTTTCAATATCAACAATTACTCTCTAAATCACTTTTGGAATCATTCTAATGTACCTCTCCATAGACACTTTGGTAGAGGTCTAAGAACAAGTGCCACATGGGGTGTGGCAGCTATAAATAGGGGGTTGTGGGGGGGGTGGCGCCAAGTTGGCATCTACAACCTCTTGATGTAGGGATGGTCAAACAACGATGAGCCATAGTTGAAAAAGGAATTGGATCAAGGGTGAAAAAATAAGCAAAACGGGGAGAGTGCATAGAGATACCTTCAAGCAACAAAAGGGCCAAAGCTAATTCACCTAGCGGCAAAGGTGAGGAGTTATATGAAGAACACCAAACCAAGGTGATGAATGTATAGATTACATGGTTCCCCTAAATCCATTGTGGGATAAAAAAAAGTTACTGCTCCTAAGAATAAAATGTCATGGCTGAGCGGTTTTAAGTGAATTCTAGCTCCTTCAACTAGTTGCATAGTAGACCTGCCACCAATGCAATGTATGATGGCTCCAAATTTGCTCATCCTTGACCATTATTATAACTTTTGACTCTCATATGTGTGAATCCCCATGCAGGCGTACCTTCCTATGCACTCGCACGAACATGGGAGTTGTCGCTTCAAACTTGTCGTAGCTAGGACTATGTTCATGACAATGAGGTGGCCATGTAGGCTTCTATGTGGAGATATCTTGGTGCCCCTCATTAAAAAATTGTTGCATCATTTTTGCTTCTTTGATCAGCTAATAGACACCCTCTGTGGGGGAAATTCAAACTCTTACCTTGAATGTCTTCTTAATTATGTAACAATTCATGTCGAGCTTTATACTTTTCTCGTGTACTTGAAAATAGATATGCTTCATATTATCAATCAATCTTTCATCCTTCAATGCTTAAACTACAATGTATTCCCTTGCTCCTCCTTAATATCCATATACAACATCTAAAGACAAAGGTGGCAAATATCTAAAACAAGCTTCAAAAGGGAGCTTCTTGCTGAAAGTCTGGACTTCTTTCTTATGAGAGTGATGAATATGAATAAAATTGTCATCCCGACTCCTTGGATTCTTTTAAGTGTAACCCCTCAAAATATTAACAAATGTCGTATTCACTACTTTTGTCTTTCTAATTATCTATAGATGGAAGGTTATAGATCTCTTCAACTTAGTGTCCGCCTTCTCCCAGAGTGTAGCCTAACAAGCATTAAGGAATCTAGTATCTCTATCTAAGATGGTACTCATTGGTATAAAAAAATGCACTCATGCATTTTCAAATATCATAATTGTTCCATATTTTCCTCTTTATTGTCTTTTTACAAGGTATGAGAATGTACATCCCACACTAAACCTATCAACTACCATAAATAAATCATCTTTGCCCTACCTATTTCTTAGTGAACCACCCACAAAATCCATGAAGATGCTCTCTCGTGTTCAACTAGGTATAAGTAAGGAATGGTATAGACCTTGCTTCCTATAACTAGGATTGTTTCTACAAGAGCATGCATCCTCTGATAAACTAAGTTAGGAATTTTTACATTTTAAGCCGATACAAACACCTCTATACATTCACCACTAGGGAGGTGTTAGAACATTTTATAAGCTGTAATATTTATCCTTTAGAAACATATAGTGTATCCAACTAGTAGAACAACAAATCATAGAGATGATAATCATCCTTGTTGGCACTTTCTTATTCTCAAACTTGGCCTTGTAGCTATTAAAATATTGCTTTGAAATCCTTGCCTTTTACATACTTCTCTTTGTATGCAACATGGGTGAAAGGTTTCATATGGATTAGAGCAGTCAAAACAATGATCTTGGCTTTTGGGTGGCCTAGAAAATAAGCCTACCAACTTATAAATACTACCCTTCTTATATTCAATGGTATTATTGTAAAAATTCCATCCACTTGTAGTGTTTGGTTTGTTGACCCCTACTCTTAGCCTAATGACATTACAATAGTTGGTGATTGGTGTGGATGATGTTTTCTTACCATTTACATAGTGCTTCTATTTCTTAACATATTTAACCTAAGCATAGAGTTCCTTGTCATATGCATGGCAGTTCAAAACTCTACCATTGAATATTTTATGGTGATATCAAATTAACTCACCTCCTCGCATTAAGACCACTCTCATAGAATATTTATTTGCATATGTCTCCACTTCGAGGGGTTTTTGCAAGTTGGACAATGTGAGAACTGCTTCTTGACTAATCTTTAACTATAATTCTTCAAAATCCTTTTATTCATTCTTTGCCCACTAAAATATTTTACCATTAGTTATTTGCATGGAATGGTGTAGCCATAATTGAAATGGATGTCAAAAATCTCTACAGGTATTGTGTTTCTCCCATAAAGTTCCTAACTTTAGTGACATTGGTAAGAGTTATACACTTGATTATGGCCTCAATATTTGCAGGATCAATCTGAGTTCCCCTCCACCAATCACATACCCCAAGTTTTGCAAGGAAAAATAACATTTCTTAAGGCTTTCCAATAATTTATGTTTTTCAATGTCTCTAACACCTACATGAGACGTGGCATATGCTCTTCCTAGGTAGAGTTAAAAATCAAGATATCATCCAAGTACATCATTACCAAGGAATCTATAAAAGGACATAATGCATCACTCATTAGATGCATAAATGTAGTCGGTACATTACATAAACCAAAAATGCATTACTACCCATTCATATAAACCTCATCTCATCTTGAAGGTAGTCTTCCTGATGTCTTCTTCTTTTACTTGTACTAGGTGCTATCCCAATTCAATACCAACTTAATGAAGTACTTGGCATGCTACTACTTGTCTACTAACTGACCAACCTTAGTAAAGGGTTTTGGTTATTAAAGGTGACCTTATTCAAAGATCTATAGTCAATAAATGTTCTCCAGGTTCCATCCTTATTGGGAAATACAATGACAGGTGATCCTTAATGTGGTAAAATCACTCTTTGCTCCATTAGTTGTTGTAATTGCTTCTTCACTTCATTTGTTTTAGATATAGACTATCAATATAGCCATATGCTTGGTAATGGGAAGTTAGTTATATCTCATGCTCCACTTCCCTCTTAGGTGGTTGTTGTGCCAAATAATTTTAGAAAGATATATTGAAATCCTTAACTTCACCTTAAATCGCCAACTAATGGACCATGCAAACTTATGAGGTGTTGTGCACTTTGTATGCAAATTGCAAAAGTCTTATATAGATTACAAATTCTTATAAAAAATGTGACACGTCAAATAATCTACTTTGATAGTTCATTCTCATTTACTTCTCATGTACTTATGTCCTTGACTTTCTCTCCTATCACTATGTTGGATGATAGATGAAGGTAAAGGGGCACAATCCATTAGGTGGAAATTTAATTAAATCTGAAGGTGTCCTTGAAACAATGATTATTGTGCTACTACTAGATTAATTGATCCTTGTAGCTCAAGTTTATTGTATAATAGATTCATAAGATCCACTCAAGAGCATTGATCATTATAATTTAAAGACACAAAAACATTTATTGAAATACATGATTTTACTTCGCATGCACTTATGTCCATGACATTCACTCCTATCACTTATAACATTATAGTATATGACAAATGAAAGTATAGGGTCACTACCCATTGGGTGAAAACTAATTAAATGAGAAGGTTTCCTCGAATAAGTGATTATTGTGTTGCTACTAGATTAATCAATCATTGCATCACTACTCAACCATATAAATTCACAAGATCCACCTTAGAGCATTAATCATCGCAATTTAAAGTAGAAAGAACAACTACTAAAATACTTGAACTGAAAGAACTACTTAAAGGAATACAAGAAATAGACATAATGTTTGAAATTAAAGTAACATAGACAAATAGACAAATACTCCATTATGCAGAAGTTTCTCTAATCTATAAACATATATTATAAAGGGAGACAATACGAAGGAGGGTGTTTATGTCCTTTTCTTTAATGGGTCATACTCAAGGAAATTTACAAAACACTTAAGGACTTAAACTTTAGTAAGTTCATCTTTCTTTTATTCAAAACATGTCATGAAATATTGCCTCCCTAATACCATTCAATTGGCTTTAAATAGAAATAGTGAAATGAAATGATAAGTTTGATATATTAATTATATCATCCAAGCTTCTATCCATGCTAAAAAAGGGTTCCACTAACTCACTCAATCAATCAAGTTCTTGATTGGTGGGAGTTGTCCCATGTGTTGGAAAATAAAAAAGGCAGTAAATATTTTCTCAATCTCGATAATTACTTGTTATTACGATTCTTTATATATTCTTTCTTTAGTTCATCAACCAATTACACAAAGCAGCAACACATAAAACAACGAACACAAGATGCAGGCACATGCTAGGGTAAAAACCCCTCGAGGGGAAAACCCAGTCAAAGTAATTCTTCCTTTCAATAGTATTCTTTGATACCCTTCACCCTAGACCTTGACCAAACCTTTCCTCCACAACAAATCAGCCTCTGGAAGATTGATCTCTTTCCAACAACTTCGAATATGTAGCAACTTGTGGCAACTCACAGCTTCCAGTAGCAGTCCAACTTGGTAGACTTCATTCTCCCAATCCATAGCATGAAACAGAGAGAGACCACCACCAAAATTTCACTTTTCCTTGACTCCTTAGACTCCCCCAAACTCACATTCACTTCGGCTTCATGACAACAGACTTTCACTGCCTCCTACTTCTCACTTCTGCCCGATAAAAAAAATTTCACACTTTTGGCCATAAGAGAGAGAATGAGAAGTGATGCTCCAAATGAATTCATAGTCCTTCTTTTTATAGGCTTATTGTGGGGTCGAATGGGTCCTTAGGTCGACTTGATCTTGACACGGTGTGGAGGTTATATAATTCAAGTTTGACTCAATAATTAACCTATTTACATGATTCAAAAGCCCAAGAAGGGTCTCTTTAAATGTACAATAATTCTATAGACCTAGAATAAGTCCTAGAAGTCCTCAGTGGGGACTTTGACCTAAAAAATGGTGACCCAAGCATGAAACCCATGCTTTAATAAGTCACAAAAATAATAATAATAATAAAATCTTTTCTTTACTCTTTTGACAAGTACATTACATAATGACTCAATTACAATATATATATATATATATAACAAATTCGGTTACTAGTTTTTCCATTCCAAAAAAGAAAAAAGGGAGCTTGCTCCCATTACATTGAGGAAAAATGGAGAAGGGAAATTTGGAACATAAAAAGAGGGAAAACAATCCCTATCTTCCATGCCTTTCCTCCTTTTGTTTATGAGAATACCTATTGCACTTTCCTTATAAATTCGGACAAACTAATTCAACTAAAATTTACATTTACATAGCATAGGAAACTATTGGAGAAAAAAACATAGAGGAATTGGGAGAATTGGAAATAGAGCTTCTAAAATTTGTTGACAGAAGGCTCCTGCTATGGGTGAGGTCCGTACTTTCTACTTTGGTAGTTGGAATTTTCTCCTATATGATTGATTAGTATTCCCTTCAGATAGTTGACAGTTTCTTCCACATGCTTACACTTGTGTTTTAGAGCTGCAATTTCTTTCCTATGCTCTTCCAACTGTCTCTTAAGAAAGGAGTTCTCAGACTTAGCATCAAATTTAAAATCCTTGATCATTTCTCTAATCTGATCAGTCATGAACTTGTTGTCTCTACAAACTGCACAGTTCTCACACTTTGGAACACTGGCCAAAGGGTTCCCATTCCATATTTACTATGTATTGAAAGCGAACGCTCCAAAAAGGAAAAACAGAGACAAGAAGCTGCAGAGAGAAGGAACGAATTCGAACACACGAAAGGCATACAGTGACAGTCCACTGCAAATGAAAGGGATAAAGAACTTCATAGATTAAACGATCTCATCTCAGAAGTAATGGAAGTAACCAAGTACCATTGCTACTATTCAGACATAAGAGATGTATGGGGGAGAGAAGCCTAGTGATGGTAGTGAGGATGAACACATTCACGAAGAGAACACAATCAAAAAGACAGTGAGGGTGAACACAACTGAAGAGGTGGGGAGATAAGGGAGGAGGGCGAAGATAGTGAACATCGGGGATAGAGAGATAACAACGAGGGAATGAAGCGATGCATTACCGAAAACATAACTGAGATCAATCATAGGGAGGGGATATCTCTCTCTCTCTCGTCTCTCTTCTCTTATATATATATATATATATATATATATTATAATATATATATATATATATATACAACAGTCACATCATCTCAAAAAACAGAAAATCATAATCACAGGAAAATCTGGAAAATCTTCATGGACATTCAGCATAGTTAGATCACGACTCCCAAGCACATAGTTCGCTGCATATGCTTCTCATGATCCATTGATGATCATTTTTATGAAGTGGCCCTTGATAATATATATGTACATTATATTATATATATGTACATATATAATATCAAGGGCCACTTCATAAAAATGATCATCAATGGATCATGAGAAGCATATGCAGCGACTATGTGCTTGGGAGTCGTGATCTAACTATGCTGAATGTCCATGAAGATTTTCCAGATTTTCCTGTGATTCTGATTTCTTGTTTTTCGAGATGATATGACTGTTGCCCACCTTGTTGTCCTTGACCATAGTAAAATTATCTGCAAATGGTGGCTTGAAGTGCTATGGAATTGGTTTTTGTGTTGTTTCATTGGCTATTTTGGATTCTCCAATAGGATGAGAGACTGCAATATTAGCTTGATTATCTACAGTACCATTATTTTCTCTCAGAATATGATTGAATGTGACTTCTCCCAAATACTGCAAATTTTTTTCCACCCTTTTTATTATTTCTCTCAAAGCCTTATTCTTGGGAATTTTCTTCTCCACCATTGATTAAATAATAATGGTTTACTCCCCCATGATAACTGGATTCGACATACCACGATGTCTTAATATTGTTGTTCCCAATAGGAGATCATACGCTTCTGCTCTATTATTGGATATTTCCCATAATCCCCATTCATAAGTGATGGGATTTCTTCCACCTTGATCGAAAGGAATACTCCAGCACCAACCTTTCCTGGGTTAGACTTAGAAGCACCATCAAACAATAAACAAGAGCTTTTTAACTTTTATGTCCATGTTTTAAATTCCTCTTTTTTAAGTCTGATCTTCCAGTTTTGAGTGCTGATAGGAGTATTGGTGATGTTTATTTATTTTTATTGCTCAATGTGAATTCTATCCAAGTTCTCTCCTCATGTTGAATATGGTTGACTTCTATTGTTTTAGCTCCTTTGGAAGTGATAAATTCTGTTGTTAGGCTCCATTTTTTTTGCCAAAATTGTCTTGAAGCTCGGAGGGCGATCTTTGAAAATCCTTTGATTTCTAGCCAACTATATTTGCCAACACATAAATGAGGGAAAACTCATCCAATATCTTTTAATTGTTTCCTTATTTTTAAGAGTATATGGATAATTTCCGTTCCAAGTTGAGAGAAGTTCATTCAAGGACGAAGTTAGCTGAGTTCTAACCTCCAGGGGCTTGCCAACGATTGCCAACAATTGCCAACAATCTTTTGCGAAATAACACTCCACAAAGATATGTTGGATACTTTCTTCACTTTTCTGCACATGGCACAACGAGAAGGACCTTCATAACCTTTCTTTTTAAGATTGTCTGCTGTAAGAATTTTCCCTTTGAGGAGAGTCCACATGAACACTTTGATTTTTGGCAAGCTTTAAATTTTCCATGCATTCCTCCAATATTCTCAATCTTGATTTGCTTGCTGTTCTATAGTGGAATATCCAGATTTTATAGAGTATTCCCCTCCATCAGGATCCCACCTGAGAGAATATTTTGTGTTTTGACTCAGAGGTGTTGCACCCTTAAGAAGAGAAATTAAGTTCCTCCATTGAGGAACCATACATCGAGGAAGATTGTGTATTCTCTAATCAGCTCAATCCCCATCTATCAAATGAGAGATGTCTTCCAAAGTCCTAATTCCTTTTATTTTCATCCATCATCTCATGGAAATTTTCTTGAGAGGCCATAGGTGGATTTCCCATTATTCTATCCTCCCAAATTTTAATGCTTTTCCTATTCCTTGGACTGTTGGAGGAATTTTATTTGATGAGGGAAAGGGTATTTTTAATCAAACTCTAGATATGTAAGAAGGGCCTTATCAGGAAACCCTTTTCAAGTAGAAGTATTATGTTATGGTTCATGTATTTTGCTTCTATAATTTTTTTCCACCAACTACTCTCTCGAGTAATAAATCTCCATGTTATTTTTGTTCCAAGTGCCAAGTTCAGAATCCCGGGAAGTCTTATAGACAAACCTCCTTTCTCATGTATGTTTTTATCCAGTGCAACTCTTTTTTTTGCAGAGCCAACTCCTAATTCGTTTTCCATAATGTACATATTCCTCCTGAAGCTCCAACTGTTTGAATTGATGTTCCTTCATAGCCTTTTATTTTTTGGGTCATTATTTCCATTTCCCTTTCACTTATCTTTGTCTCCTGGATCATAAAAATAATAGGTTTCTCCAATGTTATTAAGTCTTTCATTGCATTAAATTTTAGCATGATTCCCATTCCTCTGCAATTCCAAGAGACTATATTCAACATCACTTTGTGTTGTGGGTAGAGGGACCTTTCCCTTTGATATGGTGAACATTTTTCTCCTTGCTCTTTTCTAAGAAAGTGTCCAGAGATTGTTGGGTTCCCAATTCCATTTCCTTTGCTGTAACTTCATCTCTAATTTCTCTGTTGCATTTCCTTCCAACCCTTTTTGGGTGGTTGAGGGAGGAGAGAATATCTTTAGATAGGGTTTGAGTGATTATTTGGTCGAAGGAAGGAGGAGGAGGGCTATGAGAGAGGATGGGAGAGGAAGGGGAGGATATAAAAGGGAAGGGAATGGGGGGGGGGGGGGGGAGAGGAGAGGAAGGAGGGGAGGAGGGAAGACCAGGATCCACAAGGGAGCCAAAGCGTTAGAAGCCAATAGAGAAAATGAGGGGGAGGGGGGATAGAAGTAGGCAATAAAGAAGTGGAGGGAGAGAGAAGAGATTTAGAGGGAGTAGGCATAGAAGGAGAGGAGGAGGGGGAGAGAAGAGGGATGTTCGAAGAAGGAAAAAGAGAGGCAGAAGGTTGGGAGAAGGGTTTATTTGTTGTCCTTTTATTCTTGACTTGCTCCATTTTGGGTGTTGGGATTATGATTCTTCCATTTCTTGTTTTTTAGAACATCTATTATCAAAATTACCATATTCGTGACATACCTTACATTTTAATGGGATTTTTTCATAGTCCAACTGTTGAATGTGAACCTAGCTATCAACTTTGATCTTGACTTCTTCCAGTAGTCCTTTCCCCGGATCAACTTCCACACATATTCTTGCGCATGCATGCATAGTTTCCTTTTGCTCACTTTTGTCAATGTATTTCCCAATTGCATTTTATATTGCTTTAATAGAGTCATCTCCCCAACAGTGTAGAGGAATATGAGGAAGCCTCACCCAAACTGGCACTCCATTCTGCACATCCAACTCTGGATCAAAGTCTGGAGTCCATCTATTAAGATATATCCCTCTTGAGTCCATGAAATACGGGCCATTTCTAAAGATTAAATCTCTTTCCTCTTTTGTTTCAAAGTGGAATGTGAAGTATCCTCTGCCACAGAATCTAATCGAGATTTTCCCTTTAATGGAGGAGGCCTAGTTTCTTTCCACCCATTTAAGAACATAACGGGGAGAAGACCAGAGGCTATTGGACTGCCCAACCAATCCTTGCTTGGAGAGAGAGAGCAGCAGCAACATGACGAGGAAGGGAAGGAGGAAGGATTATTTTAGGAATTTCATCTATCTTCTTCACAAACCTGGATATTGAAGGCCTAGGTTGAGAGGGGCCAAGGGAGGAGAGAAAAGAGGTAAATGCTTCTGTGTTTTCACCCAGCTGAGCTGAAGATTCAGAGAGGGGGATGGAATCAGATCGTCATCAGGGGGAGGCTCCGGATGGGCCATCGCAAGCCCAGATGCAGGGCTACTAGCCCTGGGAGCAAGAGGCACCAGAAGTCAAGGGAATGGGCGCACTTAGAATTTGAAAAACTAGAGAGGGAGCAGCACAACACATTTTTGAGTTGACTTGGATTTTTTAGCACTTTATTTTTTTATGACTCAAGTACATTATTGAAGACTGAACATAGTTACTTTTTCCAACACCCCCTCTTAACTAGGGAGGTATTCATAATGTACATATATAATGGAAGATATCAAACTATATGAACCATGAAAAACTCTGGGCACCTCAATGCCATGGACTAGATTCGTGACCAGGGAAATCTATCCAACTAGTCAATCAAGTTAGGCACCGCAATGCCATGGACTAGATTCCTGACCAGGGCAATCTATCTAACTAGTCACTTGAAAATTTAGGCACGCCATGCCATGGACTAAATTTGTGGCCAGGGAAATCTATCCAACGAGTCACTCAAAAATTTATGCATCACAATGCCATGGACTAGATTCCTGACCAGGGCAATCTATCAAAGTGGGACTAAGATGGACTCAAGATTTCAGACCCTCTAAGTACCATCAGGCTTGGTTGCTAACCACCAACCCAAAATCCAGGTGCGTGTTAGAGTCAATGACTAACACCACCTTTCCAACTTCGGGGACTCAGACATCAACACAAAGTGTCAGCCATATGTCTCCCCAAGCGATGCTTCACTCACAAAGCCTCAACACCCCTTGATCCAACATATCAAGAATAACCAATCTCTCCTAATCAAATTGATTGGTAACTAGCATGCTTTCCTTCGAGAGATTCATTTGTACAAACATAACCCTAATCAATAATATACTTTCACATATACATAATCAAATACAAATCTTTGAGGTCTTATATACAATAGATGTTGCTTCTCATCTTTTCATAGTAGGACTATCAACCGAATCTTTAACAAAAGATTCCTTTATCATTTTTTTTCCTTCCTACTTCATATGTAGTAACATATTCTTAAATCAGACAGTATTAATACAAAATGAATTCTCCAATTTCATTTTCCTACTCATGTCCTTCACTCAGACTTACAAATGTTAGTCTTATTCTAGTGCACAACACATGAAGTAGAGAACCATATTTGTTACTCCCTCTCAACCAGGAAGCACCTCTTTATCCAGACTCCCTCTTAATCTTAGGGATATCTCTTCTATTCATGCTTCCTCTAGGAGATCAACTTCTTCTTTTCAACATCGGAGAATCTTTCGTGGCTTCCAACCATTTCATCATAGTTATCATCATTCCCATCATGCTTATCACATCTTCACCAAGTTGAAGATTGTGTACCATCACAACTTTCTTGTCACATCGAGCATATTCACCAAGTTAAAGATTGTGTACTTGCGCAACTTGCTTGTCAAATTTAGCATCTTCACCAAGTTGAAGAATATGTACCTGCACAACTTTCTTTTCACATTGAGCATCTTCACCAAGTTGAATATTGTGTACCTGCACAGCTTAAATAGAAAGTACAAGAAAAACTATAGAAGGATGGTGTTAGCCATATCAGAATCACGGAAGCATTTAGGCTTTATTTATATCAGAGACCCAAACTTAGTTATAAACAAGAGACATATGCTCTTGAACATTTTGCTAGGGACTTTATACACTCTAGACTCCTTCATAAGATCATTCATTCCATCTAGGGTTTCAACGTGTCTTCCAAAGGTATAACATACTTTACTACAACATATAGAAAACCCTAGGAACAATTAAAAACAAATATATATCTTCAAAGCATCTAACAACCTTTCAAAATACTTATGTTAGATTTCTCACTAGGGATTCATATAAATCCTAGATTTAATACAAACAAATCAATCAAAGTCAATCACAACTTTATCATCAACCTGACCAACTTCCACTAGGGTTAGTTCCAAGCCCCTAGTTTTTCAATCAACCATCAATCAATCACTAACATGACCAACTACTACTAAGGTTATTTGCAAACCCACAAATTTCTAAAAATTATCATACTCAACCAAAAATTCAAATTTCAACAATTTCTTCACAAATCTCAAATTATCATATAGTCAACATTCATCAGAGGTTTCTACTTCGACTAAGTTTTAATTCCAAAACCTCAAACTTCCAATCTCAATAATCATTACATGCCTAAAACTCAGATTGTTATATTTCACACTAGACAATGTCATTACCAGGGTTTAACTATAACACCCTAGATTTCCAAGCATCAACATCCTAGAATTTTAGACAAGGACTTCATTAAATCCTAAAGACTCATGACCATCATTGACTGGTCACCATACATATCTAGGAATTCATAAGCATACATAAGCATATCATATATGCAGTAACATTAATACATTTGACTTAGACCAAGCTAGGGATTCAACCAAAAGGACATATCTCTATATGCCTAGATTTCATCATCATGAAACATAGATTTCATATCATGTGTTAGTCAAACCCAACTTCACAACAATATAAAATAAGAGTTAGACACACAATCATTTGATTATACTAGGGTTTGATCAGTCAATAGACACATACTAAGTAAATCAATTCTAAGGCAATGTAAGGGTCTTTCCCACACATTCCACCAAACCCTAATAAGCTAGGGATCCAATGTAGAAACATAGAAAACCCAATATTAACAAAACTTCAAAGGTTCAGGATTTTAGACCTCATCATTCAATCCTAACAAGTTTGGATTTCTCGATCATACCAAAATACCAAACATGACTTCATCAATAAAACTTCAACTAACATTTCACAATATCCCTAAGCAAATTAGGATTTTAGACATTCACATTAGCATATCCTTCTGTTAGAGTTTTCAAGAACCTGTCTAGGGTTCTACCAAATCAAATAAGAGTGGGGTGGGTAGATTTATCAAGAGATGAATCACCCAAACAGAATCACCAGGATTCAATACTACTAGTGATAACAAGGTTAGTAATAGATCATCAAATGAATAATATTTTCAATCAATGAATTCAAAGTATACCTTCGTTTCTTAACTAACCTTGTCTTGAGAGATCCTACTTCTTGTGGATGTTTTCCCTTTATCTATTGACTAACCTTGTCTTGAGAGATCCTCCTTGTGGATGTTTTCCCTAATCAGGATAATAGAGGGAGAAATGTGATTAGTATTTAATATAATCCAAACTAAATGAGTACATGAACCCAAAACTGAAAAGACATGAGATACTTATCTTTTTCCGAAGAAAACTCATTAATGGACAAGAGATCATCCCCGAGTCAAACTATAGTTACAAACAAGGTTTCCACAATATCTTCTTTAGTCATCTTTGTAGTCCCCAACTCATTCTTCAAGCTTGCTACTTGACGAATCTCCTTAATAGTGAACAGTTTCGACAAAGCTTCATACATTTCTTGAGCATAATCGATGTTAGCTATGAATGGGACAAGATGGTATTTGATCCCTTCTACCATTAATGTCATAGCCACCAATTCGAAATCTCTGAATCTTGCTTTGTCAGCATCATTGGCTTCTTCGGCTTCTTTACATTTCCTTTTACCAAATCTAGCACCATGTTCTTCTCGAGGATTAGGTAAATCCTCTTCTTCCAAGATCTGAAGTTAGATGTTCCTTCAAGCTTGTTCTCACCCTTCATTGAGTTAGACACCTCTCTTGAATATGGTAGATTCCTTCCCTGAGATAGTGCCTATGAATGGAACTACCTTTTTCTTATTTCTTCACCAAAGCTCTGATACCATGTTGGAAAATCAGAAAGGCAGTAAATATTTTCTCGTATCTTGATAATTACTTGTGATGTTAATTGTTATTACAATTCTTTATATCTTCTTTCTTTAGGTCATTAAGTAATTACACAAAGCATCAACACATAAAACAAGGAACACAAGATGTAGGCATGTGCCAGGGAAAACCCCCCTCAAGGGGAAAACCCAGTCAAAGTAATTCTTCCTTTCAATAGTATTATTTTAGACTCTTCACCCTAGACCTTGAATAGACCTTCCCTCCACACCAAGTTAGAATCCAGAAGATTGATCTCTTTCCAGAAACTTCGAGTATGCAACAACTTGTGGCAGCTCATGGCTTCCGGCACCAGTCCAACTTGGGAAACTTCATTCTCCCAATCCAGAGCACGAAACAGAGAGATACCAACACCAAAATTTCAATTTTCCTTGACTCCTTAGACTCCCCCAAACTCGCATTCACTTCGACTTCCCAACAACAGACTTTCCCAGCCTCCTACTTCGCACTTCTGCCTGACAAACAAATTTTTGCACTTCTTCCCATAAGAGAGAGAGTTATAAGTGATGCTCCAAATAAATCCATTGTCCTTCCTTTTATAGGCTTCTTGTGGGGTCGAATGGGTCCTTAGTCCGGCTTGATCTTGACATGTTGTGGAAGTTACATAATTCATATTTTACTCAATACTTAACTGATTTATATGATTCGAAAGCCCAAGAAGGGTCTCGTTAAATGTAAAATAATTCTATAGACTGAGAATAAGTCCTAGAAGTCCTAAGTGTGGACTTTGACCTAAAACATGGTGACCCAGGCATGAAACCCATGCTTTAATAAGTTACAACAATAATAATAATAAATATTTTCTTTATTCTTTTGACAAGTACATTACATAATGACTCAAGTACATTATTGAAGACCGAACATAGTTACTTTTTCCAACACCGTGATAGCTTTGTTTGTTTACACATTTAAGGATATTTTTTCCCTCGTTGATATATTTGAATTGCAAGATTTTGGAGAGGTTGAATTGTCTAGGGAATTTACTGGTATCTTTAAGTGTTAGCGGCGATCTGATAATGAGATCTTAAATCAATATTAAGGTATTACAGACTCATGTGCAGGAATGCCTATATTACTTAGTGCAATGGATCGAAAAGATTTTGAATAATATAGACCACGAGGAATTAGAAAACATAACAATCACACATCAACACAAGCAAAATAATGAAGGAGTTCACCAAACCCCCTGGCTATGTCTCCGGGTCCAAGCTTTCAGTGTCGACCTCTATATTATGTCTTCAAGAGCAAAATATTACAAGTGTGAGCTCAAACAGAGTCTCAACACAACAATGAAAAACAACAGGGATTTACTCAAAATTCTCGAGTCTAAAAGAGTACACAGACTTTCTCTCTTTCTCTTTGTCTTCTGCTTTCTCTTGCTCTCTTCTCTATCCTTTTTTGTTGCCATAGAGCTGCTTTTAAGCCTCTCAACTTTGTCCTATCATCTACATTCTTGGGCTTTATTGCTCTCGGTCCCTATCCATTCAACTCCTTGTCGAGCATTAAACAATCATTGTCAAACGCTTAGGGTATGGTGGCCACATGTTTTGAAATGGAAAGGACCAGCGCGAGCGAAAATCCCAAAGAATTGCTTCTCTGCTTACACAGAGAAATACATAGGAATACTCTAAAAACAGTGGAGAAATCTGCCAAGCTGGACTTCAAATGATATTGAATCTGACATATAATCTGTTTGGTCAATTTAGTATGTCCTAAATTGCTATTTAAAATGTCAATCTGGGATTCGTAGACTGATGAAGTGAAGTGCACTGTATTTGCAAGATAACCGTTTTCTTAGTCTTTTGTCGTTTTTGAGTTTTTTTTAGTTTGTTTTTGGGTTTATCTTCTGTGGATTCCCTAGTGTGAGATGGCGAAATTGAAAGTTAAGTATGGATGGTAATGGTGATTTCTACAATGATTTTCCAAACTTAAAAGTTCTCAAAAAGAAGGTTTCCAAACTGAACGTAATGAAATCAATTCTCAAAAGGAAGTAAATGTACCAAAACAGTGAACTAGTGACAATGGTCCAGTATCCTTACTGTTGTATGACAAAGAAAATAAAAACTGAACTTAAAGCAACTCAAAGACTGAAAGCAAAGCAAAGTAAATCACACTACTTCAACCTATATTCTGACCCTTCACCTTTAGACTCGCTCCGGCTATAGGAAGTAATCATAAACAAGCTGAGTAATATGATATCTAAATTGCAGGAAATTGAATTGCATACAAGGAAACTAAGATTTAACTACTCATTCATATTTCAACTCTTGAAAATGACATAAGTAATTCAATCTCTAACTTGCAGGAAAGCAAATAAATCATACTACAACAAGTAATATTCTGATTCCTTACTAATTGAGTCGCTTGGCTATAGAAAGGAAATCATAAACATGTAAGTAATATGATGTCTAAGTGGCAGAAAAGTAATTAAGAAAAACAAAACTTGAAAGAAATGACAATGCTGGAATTAAACTTAGTAAATGAAAATCAGCAGAAAGGACAAGATGATCTCATGTCAGTAGTTATCAAAAATATGTAAATTTGCCCCGACTGCCTACAAAAACCTGTAAAAGAAGCACTGATCAGCTAACAGTTATGAAAACAAACATAAAGGAAATATTGACAGCAATGAACATCAGAACAACACAATATATATACAAGCAATGATTATAAAAAACAGTAAATGAAAGCAAGTAAGAAACTATACAAAGCTTTGGTGTACAGGGGCCCTCTGTAACCTTGGCCAGTCAATTACTTAGTCACAAATCGAATTCAGGAATGCTTTCTTCTCATATATTAAAGTGCAGTAATAAAAAAAAGTTAAGTACAGTACAATGGGCTGATAACAACAGTCAAAATTACATCTCAAAATCTAGCTATCCAACATATATCAACGCGTTATTTATAAGTGAAAATGCTGCAACTAATTCCTCTATTTTATGCTGCCAAGAGACACGCAAATCTCCACGGCTTGAGATCTAGCGTTATGGTCATTATGACAGTTGAATCCATGGAGTGGTGGCTGCTCGATTCAGTTCACGGGCTTATCTACAGTTGTGCTAGTACATTCGGAAACTAAGGATCGTGCCATGCAAACCTTCACGTGGGCAAAACAGAGTCGTGCCACCGCAAAACTCCTCGTTTGGCCCTTCCTTTGATCGTCATTGACCATAACCGTTTATGAGTGATTTGGCTGAACTGAGGGGACACACTCCATGTACATGTCACTTGCATCTTGCCCATGTGGTCGGTTTCTCCATTGGACACCTGTAACATAGCCTTTAATAAAATGGTTGCGGAAACTTGGGCTGGCTGCGGAAAGTGACAAGTTTCCGCAGCTGTTTGAACAACAATTTAAATCAAACAACAGTCATAAACATAGTTAGGAAACAATTTCATAAGCTCTTTTTAGACTAATATGCAATGATTTCACAGCTTGGTGGATGAAGTAAATGGAAAAATAAGGATGAAAGGCTATATAGGGAAGTGCAGGTTTGGGTCCTATCGGGTCCGTTGTTATATCGCTATCGCAAGTCGCAAGCGCTACGTTCATAATCCCTTTGTATTTGATCCATAGCGGGAATACACAGAAATACATATGAAAACACTTGTTGGATTTCAAGCCTCTGTGGAAGTTTTTTGTAGCTTCATGTTCCGGATTGTCCACAGTTTCATGTTCCGGATTGTCCACAGTTTCAACTTCATTCTGCAACATGAAGCTACAGGAAAACACTTATTATCGGACTTCAAATTTTATAGAACTGAATCTATAATTCCTTTTGGGTCCGCCCTGATCGCAATCGCATATCGCATGTCAACGGCCCTTTGTATTACCCGATCGGCAATTGTCGATTGCTTATATTTGTGTATCGCATATTGCGGGGTTGCCAGTCCATTGGTATCACCCCTTGTATCGTTGCGTTGCGATATATCGCGATCACATATCGCAAGTCCTCAAGCCCTAGGTAAGTCCTCCTTTGTGTTATAGCGATGAGATGAAGCGAAAATCACATATCGCATAGACTTTGGGCCTGCGGGTAAGTGCTGCATTTGGTAGTATTTGCGATGCAATTATGTGATCTCCACTGTTGGATCTTGTTGAGATTGCAACAAGATGATGGAGCTTAGTGAAAAGAGTCGCCTTCACTAAGTGGGCCCGCAGGCAAATTATGGCGCAAAGTCTATTTTTAGACAT
>APFE030695782.1:48295-62862 GCA_000404065.3 Pinus taeda | reverse complement strand
AACCCCAATCATAAATGTAAATAAACTGAGGGCTCCTAAGTCCCTAAAAGTGTTGCTTCACTGCCTAAAGGAACAAGGTCAACTGATTACATCATCTCCCAGAAGTTCTCCACTGAAAACTGCTCATAAGTGGTCAAAACTGGACCATACTGAAAGCTCAATGCAGAGGGTGCGATGCATATCACCTTCCCAGTGTACAAGGTGCGATGCATACTGATTTTCTTCTCTGTAGGGTACGATGGTCAGGAATGGACAAATGGCAGGGACAAAAATGCGAGGTGGAAGATCATGGAATCTTCCAGAAGCTTCCCCTCTGGCACTTGCCACTCCATTTTCGACTAGGGATGAGTAAGAGATCATCATTCTCCAAGTGGAAGCAGGAACTATCAGAGAGAAGACACTAATCAAGATCCCAAAAGATGACTCACCTCTCTGTAATCATCTATATATGGATCCTCATCACAGAGATCCAGAGGCTGGAATTTTGTATCTTATAGAGAAGTGTTGTTGGTATTCTGGTGTACATTCACAGTGTTGGGTGATCTAGCTTTCCTTGAGGTGAAGAAGGGCTTCTTAGTTGGAGGATGATGCTGGGTCAAAGCACATGGTTGTAATCTTCTTGCTACTTTTAATCTAAATAAAGCTATTCTTGTTTCCTTCCATATTATTGTGTACTTGTTTATATATGCGTGTATATGGTTAATGCACATCTGATCCTGCATTATTTATGAATTTAGATCCTTGTTTCTTGCATAGTAGTATGTTGTTGTGATTCCACACGTCCTTTTGAAGTTGGGCAGACAAATAAGAAGCGACAAAACTCTATCAAGAAGGAGAGGGAATTGAGCGCAAGACTCAGGTTGGCCCTCTTGGTTCTCCTCTCATCTATTCTCATTTAAGGGATCAATAGTAGACTTTGATTGTTTGTTTCTGAGATAGCCACCCATCTTAGTGGGAATAGCAGCATCTGAGTGGACACTATTCCCATATAACAAAATGGCGACTCTGCTGGGGAGCGACTAGATTACTTGTTAGCCTAACTATCCTTGTTTCTTTTATAAACTTATAGACGGAGCCTGAAGTCAAGCCAGCTAGCCTTCGAACTACATTTGTCATACAAATGCAAAGTAGATCAACCCTGCTTCGGTCTATCTCTGTGTTTTGTTTATGAATTAAACAATAGATCTGCAAGCAATCTAATTGCCCTAAGTGGTGACTCTAGTAACCTCTTAGATCACCCCTGTGTATTACATACACCGATCTTTACTTATTTGGCCTAAACACCTTACTTAGATTTCAAACTATGAGTGAAATCCCATTCAAAGTCTCGCACTGCTACCATCGCACCCTGCCCTCAAGGCAAGCTGTATGCATTGCACTTCCCGAGTGCAGTAGGTGCGCTGCATACTGAGTTCACTGTGTAACAGGTGCGATGGTCAGGGAGGGTTAACTTTACCCTCCGACTGTGGATTTTTCTTACTATTTTCAGTCTTATTCAAGAGTTTTGCTGTCTGTAGTCAGTGTACTTCTGTGAAAACCCCCTTCTCTTGCATTATTTCGCCTCCTTAGTGCAAAGAACCGTAAATGTTTTTATGTATTGTGCGTCGTTTTTAGTTCTCTTTTGCAAAAAGTAGCATAGTCGAACTGTCGTTTCTAGATATGAAAGTGTCGTAGCTGTCGTTTTCAGTTTTAGGAAACAATCCCATTGTTCTTGACAGTTAATTATACAGTTACTATTGCATAAGATTTGAATTATTAGTTTTAAAGTGTCGAAAAGCAATTTCCATTTCAAAATCGCAAAGTGTCTCTCTTGCTTTCACTTCGTTTTGGAAGAAAATTTTGTTGAGTAATGTCGCTTTAAAAGTAATTCAGTTTTGCACATAGCTTTCTTAATGTCATTCACACATTAAGAAGGCTGAAAATAAATACATGCATGTGCATTTTCATTTTGATTGCTTGGCTTGATTTAGGACTATGCATTTAGCGTGTGCTCTGTGCTCTGTGAAGAAAAGATTCTTGACTTTCTTCCCTTTAGTATCTAGGATTTTCATTGTTGAAAGAAGATCAAACGTTTGTTTATCATCTTAGACTGCAGTTAGGAATTATATACACATCACGTGGTGAACCTGAAAGGCAAATTGTTAAGCAAGATCAACTTAAAATAAATTCAATGAATCTAACAACGCTTTGGAACTTAACGCACAACATCTAGAGGTCTAGGCTAGAGACGTATTCCGACGTCATAAAACCTGGTAACTATTGCTTTCAGTGTGGGTTGGGTGATTCCTCCACTCTGAGACGGCAAGTGCCAGTATGGACTTGTGCTCCCATGTACCGTCGAGTATATATTGGGAGACCACAATAGACTGTATCCTTTATCCTTAGGAAGCCGTGTCTGCCGCCCTATCGATCGCAATGCACTGAACACAACATTCGGGAAGATTGACTGCCGTACCATAAAAAGTATTATGCAGTTTTGCGATTGGTTTGGTAATCCTCTATGCCTAGATCTCCAGAGAAGTCCATTTTGCTCCTTTTCAGACTCCTTAAAGGAAAAGGTCCTCTGAGTACTTGTCACTTCAGGCTCAATAAAAATCGAAGGCGACTAGAGTCATCTTTTGTTTTTTCTCGACTCTTAAAAATTGAAAAAACAAGTTGTGTCAAAGCGTCTAAAATTTATTTTAATCGGAATAAAGTCACTGTTCCCTCGTTGGTCTTAGAATTTAGTCTCCCTTCATCGCAAGTTCCTGTAGAATCGCTAGGAAATCTTTTGGATAGACTAAATATGTCTGAACAACCATCGACATCCAGGACTGTGTCATCTGATGCAGCAGCAACAGAACCTCCTGCCACTACTCCAACAATGTTCACTAGTGTACCATTTGTCCCGGCAAGTTATCAACAATAAGCTGGAGTCCAATCAGGGACTGTTTCGACGACATGTGTTATAGACATTTTTGGGCACTTCAACCCCAATCACAAATGTCCATAAACTGAGGGATCTTAAGTCCCTAAAAGGGTTGCTTCATTGCCTAAAGGAACAAGGTCAACTGATTACATCATATCCCAGAAGTTCTCCACTGAAAACTGCTCATAAATGGTCAAAACTGGACCATACTTAAAGCTCCATGCAGAGGGTGCGATGCATATCACCTTCCCAATGTACAGGGTGTGATGCATACTGTTTTTCTCCTTTGTAGGGTGCGATGGTCGGGAATGGACAAATGGCAGGGACCAAAATGCGAGGTGGAAGATCATGGAATCTTCCAGAAGCTTCCCCTCTGACACTTGCCACTCCATTTTCGACCAGGGATGAGTAAGAGATCTTTATTCTCCAAGTGGAAGCAGGAACTATCAGAGAGAAGACACTAATCAAGATCCCAAAAGATTAATCACCTCTCTGTAATCATCTATATATGGATCCCTCATCACAAAGATCCGCAGGCTGGAACTTTGTAATCTATAGAGAAGTGCTATCAATATTCGTGTGTACATTCACAGTGTTGGGTGATTTTTCTTTGCTTGAGGTGAAAGAAGGGCTTCTTAGCTGGAGGATGATGCTGGGTCAGAGCTGCTCATGGTTGTAATCCTCTTGCTACTTTTATATGAATAAATTTATTCTTGTTTCCTTCCATATCCTCGTGTACTTGTTTATATATACTTGTATATGGTTAATGTACATCTGATCCTACATTATTTGTGAATTTCGATCCTTGTTTCTTGCATAGTAGTACGTTGTTGTGATTCTACAGGTCCTTTTGAAGCTGAGCAGATAAAGAGAAGGCAACAAAACTCTATCAAGAAGGAGAGGGAATCGAGCGCAAGACTCAGGTTGGCCCTCTTGGTTCTCCTCTCATCTATTTTCATAAAAGGAATCAGCAGTAGACTTTGATTGTTTGTTTCTAAGATAGCCTCACATCTTAGTGGGAATAGCAGCATCCACGTGGACACTATTCCCGTATAACAAAATGGCGACTCCGCTGGGGAGCGACTAGATTAGTTGTTAGCCTATCTATCCTTGTTTCTTTTATAAACATACAGACGGAGCCTGAAGTCAAGCCAGCTAGCCTTCGAACTGCATTTGTCATGCAAATGTAAAATAGGTCAATGCTGCTTCAGTCAATCTCCGTGTTTTTGTTTATAAATTAAACAATAGATCTGCAAGCAATCTAATTGCCCTAAGTAGTGGCTTTAGTAACCTCTTAAATCACCCCTGTGTTTTTACATACATTGATGTGTATTTATTCAGCTTAAACACCTGAACTAAACTGCAAACTGTGAGTGAAGTCTTGTTCAGAGTCTCGCACTATAATCATCACACCCTACCTTCAAGGCAGCCTGTATGCATCACACTTCCCCAATGGAGTAACTGCGCTGCATACTGAGTTCACTGTGTAACAGGTGCGATGGTCAGGGATGACTGATTTTACCCTTCAACTGTGGATTTTTCTCACTGTTTTTAGTCTTATTCAAGAGTTTTGTTGTCTGTAATCAATGTGCTTCTGTGAATACCCCCTTCTCTAGCATTATTCCGCCTCCTTAGTGCAAAGAACTATAAACATTTTTTTATGTATCGTGCGTCGTTTTAGTTCTCTTTTGCAAAAAATAACATAGTCAAACTGTTGTCTCTAGATCTGAAAGTGTCGTAACTGTCGTTTTCAATTTTAGAAAGCAATCACATTGTTTTAGATAGTTGATTATACGATTATCATTGCATAAGACTTGATTTACTAGTTTTAAAGTGTCGAGAAGCAATTTCCATTTCAAAATCGCAAAGTGTCTCTCTTGTTTTCACTTCGTTTTGAAAAAGAATTTTGTTGAGTACAGTCGCTTTATAAGTATTTCAATTTTGTACATAGTTTTCTTAGTGTCATTTACACATTAAGGGAATTGAAAACGAATACATGGATGTGCATTTGCATCTTGAATGCTTGGCTTGATTTAGGACTGTGCATATTAGTGTGTGCTCTGTGCTCTGTGAAGAAAAGATTCTTGACTTTCTTCCCCTTAGTAGCTAGGATTTTGATTTCTGAAAGAAGATAAAACATCTATTTATCATCTTAGACTGCATTTAGGAATTATACATACATCACGTGGTGAACCTGAAAGGCAAACTACTAAGTAAGATCAACTTAAAATAAATCTCAATGAATCTAACAACGCTTTGGAACTTAACCAACATCTAGAGGTCTAGGCTAGAGATGTATTCTGGCGTCGTAAAGCCTGGTAATTGTTGCTTTTAGTGCTAGTTGGGTGACTCCTCCACTCTGAGACGATAAGTGCCAGTATGGACTTATGCTCCCACGTATCGTCGTGTATATATTAGGAGACCACTATAGGTTGCATCCTTTATCCTTAGGAAGCCGTGTCTGTCACCCTATCAATCGTAATGCACCGAACACAGCATTTGGGAAGACTGACTGCCGTACCGTAAAAAGCATTCTGCAGTTTTATGATTGGTTTGGTAATCCTCTCTACCTAGATCTCCAGAGAAGTCCATTTTGCTCCTTTTTAGACTCCTTAACAGAAAAGGTCCTCTGAGCGCTTGTCACTTCAAGCTAAATAAAAATTGAAGGCAACTAGAGTCATATTTTGTTTTTTCTCGACTCTTTAAAAATAAAAAAACAAGTTGTGTCCAAGTGTCTAAAAATTTATTTTAAATCGGAATAACGTCACAAATTCCCCCCGTTGATCTTCAGGTTTAGAAAATGGAGTCTACCAACCAAGGATTTGCCCGCGAAGGAAATCCTAGTCCCTTCCTATCTTGGGGAAATGTTGGTCCACCCCATATGGCCACTTTGTCACTTCCAGGATTGACATTTGGCTTGCTAGTCTGGCTCTTCTCTACCTTTGTCGTTCAGAATCCCACAATTCCTTAACAGTCTAACCAACAACTAGACGACACTAGAGTTGCTTCCCAACCTTCTACTTCATCTGATTCTCCTTCTCCTCCTTCCTCTTCACTTGGCAAAATTGATAAAGCTAAAAGTCAAGTAACTGAGAAGAAGAAGAAGCAAAAAGAGAAAAAGGAAAATAAGAAAAAGGAACCAAAATCTAAAGGGAACAACTAAGTATCTTCTAGCAAAAATCCACACACCGCACAGTCAAAACCTAAATCTCCTTGTGTCATTTGCAATGGAGACCACTTTCACTGAGATTGTCCCTATATCCCTCGGATCTTAAGGGACTGGTCTCCTCGTTTGCACCATTCGGTAGCATCAACCTCTGGTGATCATGTTGAATGCTCACCGTCAACCAGTGAAAGTGAAGCACATGGACAAAGAAGGAATCCTAAACTTCCTTGTAAGTTGTGTGAAGGCGATCACTCCATCCACTGTTGTCCCTTCCTTAAAGAGGCTAAAAGAGTTTTAGATAATCGTCTGGTTTCACCGTTACGACTTCCTCCTGGATATCAAAAACTCTTGTCGAGTCCTCCACAGGTTGAAAATCTGGCTGGCCCATCCTTGTGGTCAGCCGAAGCAGCTATCGTTGAAAATGAACCTTTGGAATCCATACCAGACGAAAGTCAAAGGGTCGATACGACAATTGACTCAGTATTGCCTTCAGTGTGTTCATCTTCGAACGATACCGTCACTGAAGAGAAAGAGAACGACACCGTTCAAATTCTTTTCATCAACACCTACTCCGATGAGCTTGGGGGCAGTCCTCCTGTTCCTTTACCGCGGGAAGGAAGTTCATCAGAGTCCTACCCGGCCGTCTTTTCGGTCCCACCACCAAGCAACCTAGTTGTTTCCTTCAACTGGAATCTACTAGGCAGACCCCGTTTTCCAGTCAGTGTACCATTCAGAATCATTGTACAAGTTTATAGAATGGTCATGGTTGGTACCATCATTGATGAAGGGGATTCTGTGAGTATCCTTTCCTCAACTGCTTGGAAAGCACTTGGTTCACCATTGCTTTTACCTGAAATGAGAAATCTAACAGCCTTCGACAAGGGAACTAGTCGACCTTTAGGGATCCTTCCAAATGTGCCCATTACTTTGAGAAGGAAAACTATTCACATGAACGTTATGGTAGTCCAAGGACCTTTAGATTACAATCTACTCCTTGGATGCGACTATATTTATTGCATGGGAGCCATCGTCTCCTCACTCTTTAGAGTAATGTGTTTTCCGCACGAAGGCAGAATGGTCAAGCTCGTAGACCAAATGTCATTCCCTGGTTCACACATCGCAAATAGTCAAATGCCATCCCTGAATGATCTTTTCACGCAAGAAATGTCTCATAGGTCTCCAGTACGTCCACCTGATGAACGCGAGTGATTCGGGAAGGTGTGACTAAAACCCAGGGGGCATGCACCCTAGTCTGCTTCGACATAAAAACTTTGGATATAGGGTAGGTTTCGGTGAAGGATATATGACTAGTCCGATACCCGTCCATATAGGAAAAGGGAATTAGACCAGATAAGATACCTCTGTTAAAAGGTAGGTCTTTTCTGATAGAACAAATGTTTTGTCTGCAAATTGAAGGGTAACCTGGAAACTCTACTTCGCTATTCTTGGGGGCATGCAAACCTTTTGTAAGCAAGCGAGAAACGACCAGCTAATGTTAGCTCCATGATTCTGCTGACTTCAACCATCTAGGCCGGGTGAGTGGCCGGAACCATTCACCTTTGCAGGGGCAATCTGCGCGCTGGCAAAGTAAAGGAAATGTTTTCCTACCTAGCCTTGATGGTGATATTAGTAGTTAAATGGAGAGGCGTAGTTAGTTGTTCCTAGCATGCATGCAAGAGGCTTCGTGGAAAAGCTTCAAAAGGTGCAAGCTCCATAAAAAATGGCATCTTGAATGAGACATTCTTATCATACGACTGGCGAGCAATGTTGTCACAGAGTTCAAGCTCGTTAAAAAATAAACTCTCCACGAGCAGTTTAAGCGCATAGTTCATGCTCGTTAAAAAATAAACATAGGTCATGAGCAATAGTTTCTCCCCGCGTTTAAGCTCATTAAAAAATGAATGGGTAAATAACCATTGTGAATGCCTTATCGCCAGCTTTTGAGCCTTGGTCGTGTTCTTGTCATCACCTCCACTCTGTTTTTAGCCGATCATTCACCCCCACATGATTGTTTACCCCTTTGAGGAACATCTACGAAGAGTGATTCTGCTAGCCATCCTTGTAACACTGTCGTGATTGGAAAATTCCAAACCTTACTTGGAATCAGCTGCTACCCGAAACCATCACTCGTTCCTCAAAAACGAATCTTCTTTAAGCTCTTTTCACCTGACTCTTAAAATATGAAAAGATTGCCGAGCGATTGGCCTCTCCAGCTCATTAAAAGGCATCGGAAGTGCTATCCCTCCTCTAGATTTTAATATTTTTGGACCTGAGGGATTATTACACAAAAAAGATCGAGCGCTTGTCTTGTTCAGCTCGTTAAAACTATCGAAAATTCATCCCTTTTGTATTATTTTGCACTTTTTCGGACTTAAGGGATTATACAACGAAAAAGAATCTTCAGAGTCTTCTTCTGTTTCTTTCAGTCTCTCTAAAATTGAAAGAGGCCGAGTTATCTTTGTCGGTAAACTCGTTAAACTAAATAGTGACAAACTCATGCAACAGGACAAGAACGAGTTTCACTGTCACTAGGCTCGCTAAAATATAGTGACAGGTTCGCCTGAACGGTGGATTATAGAACAAGCATATGTTATCCTCCTCAAGCTTGAAAAAAATAAAGAGGTACTGGTCAGCAATGACTGGGGAAAATTGGGAAGAAAACAAGAAGAAACTTTATTGGTAGCAAGTCGCTCTTGAACATGACACTTTCCTTCCGCATCCATGGTGGGTTGGGTTGTTCTGTTCACTGGTCCTCACCATTGGTCTGTCACACCATCCATCTCTGGGGTTAACGCTACCAATCCATCGTCAGTGTCGCCGATATGTTCAAGAGAAGTCATTCAGACAATTCACCTGAGTCTCACCCACTGCAATTCATTCATGCTTCATTCCTTCATGACCGCCACCCTGAACCCCCATATCGTCAGTTTGTTTTCACCTCCAAAATCATTTGCTTCGTTCTGTGTCGTTGATGTGGGATTCATTAAGGCCCTCCTATGACGGGTCGCTTCTTGTCGACATCAACTCAATATCCAAGAAGTTGACTTAGGAACAACCCTTTCAGTACTTTGAAGTTTGCATGCCTCAATGGCAAGTTTCTCACTTTCGGCGATAGGTTTACATCAATGACCTTCGACTGAGAGATTTTGCGTGGTGTGTGACGTCAAGTCCCTTTTTCACACCACGTAGATTTTACTGTAGTATCTTGAGGGTCATTGTCATTATTGGCGATTCCTCTCGCGCCTGTTACCAGCTTACATCATTGGCTGGTAATCAGGCAATGTCTTTCCATGTTCGGCTCCAAAACATTTTTCACATGGATCGACTTGTACTCCGAGTGAAGATTGGCCGAGTTTGAAGACCCCGGATCTAGTTTCATCCATCCGGGCTACGATATATTCAGGAATATAAAAACATGCAGTGTACATCATTGCCAAACAGATGATCATCCAAATCAAAGGATGATGTGTCCATATCATCAGTCTGTCACACAAATGATCGTCTGTCCTATGTACATGAAAATGAGTTTATAAAGCTGAGCATGGGAATGCCCGCCTCAGCTAGATCATGAAAAAATGGTGTCATATAATGTATTGTATTGTATCTTATTACAGGTCACCTCCCAACTCAAAAAAACTTCAGATCCTCATAGTAAAGCATTTCACCTGACATTAAAAACGATTAACGACCTCATGCTTTAGGGGGCAACTGTTATAGACATTTTTGGGCACTTCAACCCCAATAAAAAATTTCCATAAACTGAGGGCTCTTAAGTCCCTAAAAGGGTTGCTTCACTGCCTAAAGGAACAAGGTCAACTGATTTCATTATCTCCCAAAAGTTCTCCATTGAAAACTACTCATAAATGGTCAAAACTAGACCATACTGAAAGCTCCATGCAGAGGGTGCGATGCATATCACCTTCCTAATGTACAGGGTGCGATGCATACTATTTTGCTCCTCTGTAGGGTGTGATGGTCGGGAATGGACAAATGGCAGGGACCAAAATGCGAGGTGGAAGATCATGGAATCTTCCAGAAGCTTCCCCTCTGACACTTGCCACTCCATTTTCGACTAGGGATGAGTAAGAGATCATCATTCTCCAAGTGGAAGCAAGAACTATCAGAGAGAAGACACTAATCAAGATTCCAAAAGATGACTCACCTCTCTATAATCATCTATATATGGATCCCTCATCACAGAGATCCAGAGGCTGGAATTTTGTATCTTATAGAGAAGTGTTGTTGGTATTCTGGTGTACATTCACAGTGTTGGGTGATCTAGATTTGCTTGAGGTGAAGAAGGGCTTCTAAGCTGGAGGATGATGCTGGGTCAGAGCACATGGTTGTAATCTTCTTGCTACTTTTCATCTGAATAAAGCTATTCTTGTTTCCTTCCATATTCTTGTGTACTTGTTTATATATGCTTGTATATGGTTAATGCACATCTGATCCTACATTATTTATGAACTTAGATCCTTGTTTCTTGCATAGTAGTATGTTGTTGTGATTCTACAGGTCCTTTTGAAGCTGAGCAGATAAAGAGCAAGCGGCAAAACTCTATCAAGAAGGAGAGGAAATCGAGCGCAAGACTTAGGTTGGCCCTCTTGGTTCTCCTCTCATCTATTTTCATAAAAGGAATCAACAGTAGACTTTGATTGTTTGTTTCTAAGATAGCCACACATCTTAGTGGGAATAACAGCATCCGCGTGGACGCTATTCCCGTATAACAACATGGTCAGTTCCTATTTCTTCATCCGGATTCTCATCTGGTATTTCTAATTTTGAAACTCAAAAAATTGATCCAACGTGTCTTCAAAGGCCAATCTACCCTTTAAGTACTGGATTTCCACCATATGGGGGGCAGTATGCCTTTTCATTGTTCCCTCCTGGAGAACAACCATATGGGAGTTTACGACAAAGTTCAGGTCAAACTAGAATTACATCTAGCGGTTGGGTACCAATACTGCCTCAACAACCAAGGGTTGTATATTCAATGCAACCAGTCCACCCTGTGTCAAATATTCCCACTATACCTGCTATGGTGACTACATCGCAAGTACAAGCGCTACCTGTTGTATGTCAACCCCAAGTTTCTCAGGTTGCAATACAACAACCTTTTGTCTCAACGATTCAATCACAACCTCAGGTTAGTGCCTCCTTATCTGGAGTGACTCAGGCTCAAACAGGGACTATGAATCCTCATCTTGGTCAATCATACAGTATTGGACAACAACAATTGGTCCAACAACCATGGCTGGTTCAATATCAACAACCACAATTCTAGCAATCATATCAGGGACCTGAGCAACAAGTCTTTGTAAGTAATGGGCAACTGCATTTCCAAAGAGGTTATCAACAACCACACTATAATGGTTATGCCCATCAACCTTATCAAAGTTACCAACATCAAATACATTATGTTGGTATGCAAAGACCCACTGCTTAGGCGATTCCATCTTATCCGGGGTATGCTTCGACTAACCTGAATCAACAGTTGCCTTTTGTAGCAACTCTAGAATTACCAGATCTAAACCGGATGACGAATGATCCAATTGCTTATGCCCATTGGTGGCCGACGATTCCTCATAAACTTTTGTAAGATATTCCTAAATTTAATGGAAATCCGGGTGAAGACCTGTCGAATCATGTGATGACCTTTCATCTGTGGTGTTCATCAAACGCTCTCAACGATGATTCGATCAGGCTTCGCCTTTTTCAGCAAACGTTAACTGGTCCGACAGCAAAATGGTATATCGAATTGCCTAGAGCTTCATTTGATAGCTTCAGTACCCTAGCCACAACCTTTTTAACCCATTTTCAGCTACCCATAAGGTACGAAACGAGAACAGAGCTTCTTACCAATTTCAAACAAATGACAGCCACTCACATATTTGATCATATTCATGAGTGGAGACGTCGTCGTAGAATAGTAAAAAACATATGTTCCTGATCAGTTGTTGGATGAATGGTTTATTAAGTCATTGTTACCTTCTATTACATAAGATGTGGCAAAGGGAGGAGTCGTCACTGAAGAGCAAGTTATTGCTCGTGCACAATATCTAGAATTGATCTATACTTAGTCTGGCACGCTCTACAATAAAATCCCTGATGCTCCTAAACTGGATATTTTCATTTCTCCCCCTCCTAAATCAAACAAAGACTCTCATGCCGGCAATGGCGTGATAGGTACGACTAGCACGAAAACCATAAAGGCTACGTCAAAGAAAGCCCGTATGGTTTCTAGTCAAAATGCAAATGACAAACTTCTTGCCTTGGGGGTTAATTCCGTGTCGACTGAAAAAGGAAAAGAACCAACGCAACCAGGAGGCAAGAAGAAAAAGAAAGGGAAAAAGAAGAAACAAGAGGAGTCATCTCCTAAAAAATCTTCCGCAAACCCTTCTGGGCAAAGGAAACCTCCTTCAGGGTGTCAGATATGCGGTGAGGATCATTGGACAAGAGATTGTCTATATAAAGTTGAGCTTAGAAAATTATTAAAGAATTCAAAAACCTCAGCGGTATTGACTTATCCGTTTCCGAACCCAGGAACAAATCTGGTTGTTAGCGACAATGCTTCCCCATCCCGAGTGCTTATGTTGTCCATCTCGAAACAACAAAATGATGCTTTGATATCGACAAGGAATAAAGATTATGGAAATCCACAGATGTCGAACAACAAGGCTACAGATCAACCTAGTAGTTCGACAATAACTTTGACCGAAGTTGTGCCACCCATCATTCCTGAGCTAAAGATAAAGCCGCCAAAGGGAGTAGTACACAAATCGACTTTTAATCCTCGTGCCAGAGCAGCACAACATTATATTATAGTGGAGGATCTAGCCCAATCGCCATCCGCTATGTCAACACTTGAGGTACTGAAAAATTGCCCCTAACAAAAGCAGGATTTATTATCAGCAATAGGTGGGATTGACCCAGCAGATTCCAATCTTGTGGCCTTTGATCACAAAGGATATGACCCTCAGTTACCAGCTCAACTAGCTTTCCTTATTCAAGTGAAAGCCCTCAACAAAACTGTTCATCAAACAATTATTGATGAGGGAGCATCTACATGTATTATGTCAATGAGTTGCTGGAAAAATTTAGGCTGACCACCCTTGTCGTGATCGTCAACGACGTTAAAAGCATTTGATAGGAGAACATACACTCCATATGGGATTTTAAGTAACTTGCAAGTCGAACTGGGGGGGAAAACAGTAGAAATTGATGTTGAAGTTATCGACGAAAACCTCGATTAAAACATCCTATTAGGAAGGCCCTGGATATATGTTATGGCTGTCGTTGTGTTGACGTACTTCAGAAAGATTGCATTTCCCTTCCAAGGAGGAATCACAATCGTCGACCAACAAACATTTCTCCCCAACAGTTCACAAGTTACGGGAAGCATTCCGATGATCCACGGATGCTCTCAGTCGCTTCAAAATATCGGAGTAGGTCTCCTAAAAGACCCTTCCTTAATGGGGACTTTTTCCCTTCCGCCTCCGAGTAAGTTGGCAGAAGTGGCCACAGTGGAAACTTGTCCCATGAGATCTTCTACATCAACAAAATGGAAGAAGAACTCAGAACATTTTGATAATGTGGATCATCGCGAGGCATTGCCTCCAAGCCCTACCATAGCTACATCATCTGATGATCAATTCAATGATGTTGTACATTATGTACTGGGGGCATTGGAACCAGATCTTTCCTTCATAACCCCTTATGAGTTGTGATCAAAGGTCGCCATGAGGATAGTTCTTTTACTGTGTCAACCTCATTAAAAAATGAAACAAATCCCTTTCCAAATCGAGTCTTTCAAACATCTCGAAGGTAAACCTTCATTGCAACCACCGAGTTGAATGCAATGAAGCTTAGGGGGCATGCAGCTCGATTTGAATTATTATGCTGGGGGCATGCAAACTTATCGCGAGAAATGTTGTCGCAGAGTTCAAGCTTGTTAAAAAATAAACTCTCCACGAGCAGTTTTAGCACATAGTTCAAGCTCGTTAAAAAATAAACATAAGTTATGAGCAAGTCTTTCCCCCAGCATTTAAGCTCATTAAAAAATGAACCGGCAAATAATCATTGTGAATGCCTTATCGCCAGCTTTTGAGCCTTGGTCATGTTCTCGCCATCACCTCCACTCTGTTTTTATCTGATCATTCACCCCCATATGATTGTTTACCCCTTCGAGGAACATCTGCGAGGAGTGATTCTATTAGCCATCCTTGTAACACTACCGTGATTGGAAAATTCCAAATATTACCTGGAATCAGCTGCTACCCGAAACCATCACTCGTTCCTCGAAAACCAGTCTTCTTTAAGCTCTTTTCACCTGACTCATAAAATATGAAAATATTGCCGAGTGATTGGCCTCTCCGGCTTGTTAAAAGGCATTAGAAGTGCTATCCCTCCTCTAGATTTTAATCTTTTTGGACTTGAGGGATTATTACACAAAAAGATCGAGCGCTTGTCTTGTTCGGCTCGTTAAAACTATCG
>APFE030695782.1:0-41604 GCA_000404065.3 Pinus taeda | reverse complement strand
ATTGCTATCAGTTGTGACTATAGTTGTGCATGAGGATTTGCACAATCAATGGGATTGAGTTATGCCAATGAGAATTGGCCAATACCAAGTGATTATAGCCTCTACTCACATGATTCCCAGTGTGAGTGATTATTTTGAGGTAAATACGAGTTTGGTTCAACCATTCTTGAGCAGGTAATGAGCAGTGGAGGCAGGCAAGCAGTGGAATAGATTTGGAGATCAAATATGAGCTGTATTGTGTGTAACAGGTGGACATAGTGCTGGATACTTGTGAGAAGTATTGAATATTGTAATGTTACATGTTATCAATCATTAATATACAAATAGTGTGGGGTTTTCAACTGTAAGCTTTCCCCGGGTTACATACTGTGTTAATGTGTGCATGCTCTTGATGTTTTATTGTTATTGATGCTACTATATTGATGATCAACGTAGAGGAGCTTATGTATTGTGTATGTATTCCACAATAGTACATGATCAGGATAATCTCCATTGAATATGTGTTTATTATTCAAAATTTCTACAGATCTGCGTGCCCGATCTGACGGCTTTCGTTAAATCGCTGGATTGTTGATCGCATTTCCTAATGGGCTGCCTCCAATACATTCCGCTGGCCACCTCCGATTGCGATATCCCGATTCAATATAGACCGTTGATGTGTCTGATCCAACGACTCCTGTGCAGCGCCATTTGAACCTACGCTTAGCTCTATTTTCCGCCTTTCTTCTTGGTTTTTCTCTGTGATAGTGTTTTTAGAGGATTTAGGATCCATTTTGGATCATGCCTTCCCACTGAAAAGCTTTTGGACCACCAAAAGTTGGTTTTTAGGCATCGATCAAGTGAGGATACAACTCCCTCACTTGTTTAACTTCTATCCATCGTGCCTTGCTTGGATTTAAACCTTTGAGCCCTATCCTCAGGTACTCAACATCCCTTGACGCGTAGTTCTCACCTTCCAGTCTAGAATTGTGTCTTCCTGTAACTCATTGAGATACTCAGGCAACATATCCTCAATAGAAGGCAACTGACTTTGCTCTTCGGGGTCTTTAATCAATGAAGGTTAATACAATCTCAAGTTTTCTGCATTAACGATTGAATAGATCTGCATATAAGTTGGTAAAGCAAGGAAAAAAGCATTTTCACCAATTTTATTGAGTATATTGAAAGGTCCATACCTTATTGGTTTTAGCTTCTTACCTTCACCTTGCATTCCGTCTTTGCTGATGTACAACCAGACTTGATCACCAACTTGAAAACTATGTTTAACTCGATGCTTGTCATGTCTTGCCTTATACTTGGCTTGACTTCTTTCCAACTGTTCCTATACTGCCTGATGAATTTCTTAGATTTGTTCAATGAACTTGATTGCTTTGTCCACACCACTGCGTCCATCAACTGCTATGTCTTTACCAAAGACAAAATCCAAGGGAGACTTCGCTATAAAACCAAAACAAGTCTCAAAAGAAGATCTATTAGTAGAAAAGTGCTTGGCATGGTTGGAAGTATGCTGCACATAGCACAAATGCTCATCCCAAAGCTTAGGATGCTTGCTGCAATAGCCTCTGAGCAACTGGATCACTGTCCTGTTGACCACCTCTGTCTGACCATCTATTTGTGGATGAAATGATGTGCTCTTCTTTAACACGGTGTCCATCAACTCCCATAGATTTGACTAAAACTTCCCAAAAAATTGAGAATCTCGATCAGATACAATAGAATTAGGTAACCCAAAATGAAGCCATACATTGTGAAAGAACAACTTTGATGTTTGTTCAGCTGTAACCTGCTTGTTACAAGGTATCAAAATACACATTTTACTGAACCTATCCACAACAACATACAAATAATCATGACCTTTTCTAGATTTTTGAAATCCCCCAACAAAGTCCATGGATACACTTTCCCAAGGACGAGAAGGAATTGGAAGTGGAGTGTACAAGCCTAATTTTCTATTACTTGGTTTCCTTGTAGCACACATTATACATCCTTTGATATATCTAGAAACCGTCTCATGCATTCTTGGCCAATAACAAAACCTTTGCAATTGTGCAACTGTTTTACTTACACCAAAATGACTTGATATAAGAGAAGTATGTGCTTCTCGAATTATGTTAACTCTTTTAGTTTGTGGAATCCATAACTTTCCCAAATGATATAAGAGTTGGTCCTTTACATAATAATCCAATTCTTCTACTTGCTTGCCATGACTTAAAGTTGCATATACATTTGTTCAATGTAACTTTCATGCATTACTGAGTTATGCTTAAGTATAGTAGATGCATTTATGATTGTTCTTGATAACATGTCTGCAATCTTATTGTGTATGCCCTTCTTATATCTGATGACAAGATGAAATTGTTGTAGAAAACCCATCCATTTATAATGTCTTGATTGCTGCAATTTAGTTTGTGACTGCAAATATTGAAGTGGTTGATGATCTGTATGTATGATTGTTTCTTTACCCATTAGGTAATGTTTCCACTTTTTCACACTTTGTACTAATGCATACAATTCTTTATCATATGTGGGATAATTAACTACTGCAGAAGTAAATGTCTTAGAATGATAGCATATGGGTTTTTCGCGTTGCATCAACACTGCTCCCATGGCATAGTCACTGGCATCTGTCTCAATCTCAAATGGATGTTGAAGATCTAGAAGTGCTAGTATTGGTGCTGTACTGATTTTCTCTTTTAAGGTGTCGAAGTCTTTCTGCTGTTTGCCTCCCCACTGAAACACCCGTTTCAATTTTGTTAAAGCATGTAATGGAGCTGCAATCAAAGAAAAGTTAGCAATAAACTTTCTCCAATATTGTGCTGCCCCTAGGAAACTCCTAACCTATGTAGCAGATTTGGGTTAGGCCAATTCACAATGACTTCAACCTTAGAGGGATCTATCTTCAATTCACCACCCCCTACAATATAACCCAAATAATTTAAATATGTTCTGCCAGATTCAAATTTTGACAGTTTTACATAGAGATTTTCTCTTTTTAAAACATCTAAAGTCTGCTTTACATGGTCTTCCCATGTCTTACTAAAAACAAGAATGCCATCTAAATAGACAATTACAAAGTCATTAATAAATTGTCTGAGTACATCGTTCATAACTCTCATAAATGTAGCAGGAGCATTAGTTAAGCCAAAAGGCATAACCAACCATTCATACAGTCCTTGCTATGTCTTGAAAGCAGTCTTCCATGCATCCTGTTATGCAACTCTGACCTGATGATAATCACTTCGCAAGTCTAACTTAGAAAAGTAAACTGCTTCTTTTAATTGATATAATAAATCATCAATACGAGGAAGAGGATAATGATTCTTGATTGTTATTTTATTTCGTGCTCTATAATCAATGCACATTCTTCACGAACCATCTTTCTTTCTCACCAGCACGATTGGAGATCCACATGGTGATGTGCTTGGTCGTATAAACCCTTTATCGAGCAAATCCTGTACCTGATTCTTTATCTCTGCATTCTCTAAAGCTGACAACCTGTACATTCCAATGTTAGGTAATGGAGCATCTTACTGCAAACAAATATCATGTACTATTTCCCTTTTGGGTGGCAGACCTTTAAGTTCTTGAAATGGGATATCATATTCTGAAACAACTTTAACTAAATCAACTTTCTGTTTAGAACCACAATTGTTATCACCCTAAAATTTTTGTTTCTAAGCTTTGGAAGGTTTGCCTTATTTGTAGTCATAGTCTTATAGGTTTTGAGTCATCTCATCTCAACACGTGTCATTCTCTTTTCCAAAAAGTTTCATAGCCTCATTCCATGTCCTAAAAGCCTCACCATGTGTTTTTAAATCAATTTGATTCCAAAGGGTTCATGTTAGTCTTGGTCTAATCTTTCCATGGTTGTTTCATGTCTAAGATCTATAAAAGAGTCTTGTTGGTATGGTCAAATAGGGTCGACACTCCGTTCTTGCCCATCACTGGTCCCACATCACCTAAGATTCCACGTGTCAAACTTGTGTCAAGGTTTTCATAGTGAAAAAATCACTCTAGGTGTTTTCGTAGCGCAGATGGTGTAAAAACCCAGTTTTGCGCTACGAAATCACTGAACTAGGAGTTTTCGTAGCACGCTACGAAACCCCTGAAGCAACCTGTTTTAGCAGAAAAATTATTTTTACTAGTTAACTTCCAGAAGGTTTCTTGAGCAGTTGAGAACTAAATTTTGAAAACTGAAAGAGGCTTTTCTTCCTAACATGCTGAAATACAAAAACCTCTTTCAGTTTCTTCAAATCCATTCTGAGGTGGGAGAAATTTATGGTTAAACTTGCGCTACGAAACTGCTGAAAGTCAAGCTTGGTCTTTTGGTTTTAGCAGTCTTTTTCAAGATCCGTTTCTGGTCACATGAAAAGGTATTTTGGAATTCTGAAGGAGGTTTATTTTAATAAACTCTCCAGATAAAATAAAATATCTCACTTTCTTCATAAGTGTTTTAAGTTGGGAGATAATAAGCTTTCTTTGAAATCCAAAATTCAGAGAACGAATATTTCCTGTTTGACACGTATTTTTCAATGATAGATTTGGGACAGCTGGAGAAGTATTTTAAAAAACCAAGAGAGGTTGTTGTTATAGACATCATGGAATACAAAAACCTCCTTCAGTTTCGAAAAATGTGTCATGGATGAGGAGATAAAGGCTCTGTCACACGTGCCATTTTCATGGATCCTAAACCTAAAAACAGGGAAACATGTTCCCTAATTTCTAGGGTTTGTCTTCAGCAGTCAGATGACCACGTGGGAGGCTTCATCAAATTCGACTTCTTGAGGTTTCAAGTTGTCAAATAATTCTTTAAATTCTTAGATAAGGTTGTTGTAATCATGATAAGGAGTTACACTCCTAGTTGTATTAGGTCACTAGCACTCCTAGTTAACAACTAGTTCTAATTAATGGTTTGTTTTATGGTTAGAATAGGTGTCACTGATGGCAAATTCGAATTCTCTTGATGAGGGATGATGGAATCCTAATTTTAAATGCTTTGTATAGAGCAAGAGGTCGAATTAGCAAAGGGTTGGAGACTTTTTGGCTCAGCTGCTGCTCTGTGTGCAGACTATATATATTTTTAACCTAATGCAGATTTCTACTTAGACAACTCAAGATTCATGAAGAGTTCTTGTATGTTCTTGTTATGATGGCATCTTCCAATACTTACATTGCAGTGGTGTTTAGTTATGATACTTAGAACTCATCAATGAAGCTCTGACTTCCTTCATAGATAAACTAACTATGTTTCAGTGTTTTGTATTTTCATTTCTGCACTTGAACTCTATAATGCCTTGACTTCCATGCTAGGTAGAATGCTTTGGCTTCACTATTCAAGATTCAAAGAGAGTTTTTTAATGTCATATTGTCTCATGGCTTTCCTCTTTCACTTACTTGCAGTGGTATGAATACATGTTACTTAGAACTCATCAATCATGCTCTAACTTCCTTCATGTATTTATAAACTGTGTTTCCTGGCATTGTATCTTTGTTTTCTTGATGCATAAAAACTCTCTATGCCCTGACCGCATGTTAAGTTGATCTCGATGTGGTACTGAAACATACTTTGACTCCATAGCCCAATGGTAGCCAGCCTTCATCTCTCAACCTATAAACATATACAATTACAAACCATAGAGTTAGCCATCTATTCATATCTTTAATCTAAATCATTAACCCTTTGAGAGAGCCCTCTCAGGCTGAGGAGGCTAAGCCTTAGCTAAAATATTGGTTTGAAATAGTTACACCGAGATAGTTTGATCAGCAGCCTATCAGGGTCCTATTTTGGGGATAACAACAACCTTCAAATGCATTGGACTTTTTAGGATCCTTTGCCTTTACAACCATTTCTAAAAACTGCTTACTTGAATTCACAATTCTTTTCATCTGTCCTGAGTTTATGAGAGAATAGTTTCCTTTGAGTTTATGAGCTCTTATAATATATTCCATTCCAGCTTTAGTGAGTTGATACTTATTTTCAGCTCTATAGAAAATATATTTCCTATCATACAAGTATGGACTTCCCAAGGCAATACCACATATATCCAATGGAACTATATCTAATTCAACCTCATCTACAAATTTTGATCCAATAGCAAACCTAATTTTACATTGTCTCGTTACTTGTAGCTTTGTTTTATCACACACCCAACCTAATGGATATGGCTTCTCATGAGGTTTTGTTTGTAATCCCAACTTCTTTACAATTGTTTCAGAAATCAAATTTACTTGTGATCCACTATCAAAAAAGTATTAACCTTATTGTGCTTGAAAATTAATCTAATATGAAAAAGCTCATTTCTTTCCCTCTCATTACTTTCATTATCAACACATTGTGTAGAATTACTTGTGGATGCTTCAGAATATTTACCTTTAATACCTATGGCTGTAATTGTTGTTTCATCGCCTGAATCTGATCCCAAGTCTTGCTGAATAGCCACAACATTCTTTTTCTTCCTTGCACTGAACTTCTTAGGTCTTCGTTCTGGATGCAAAAGCCAGTAGTGTGCCTCATCGTGTCTTTATTTCTTGCAATGAGTGCATGAAGGGTTATCCTTTTGTGCAGTGTTTGCTTTCCTCTCCTTCCATTTCAGTTTCTTCTTTTCCTTACTCTTGCTTATAGAATATTTGGATGATCCTCCAACCTTTGGGTTTACATTCTTACCTCTAGCTTCTAGATGTGTGGCTTGAACTGATACATCATCTAAGCTAGTGGGATTAAACATAAGAATAGTATGCTTTAAATAGCTATGAAGACCACCTATATACTTTAACAAAGTCTTAGGTGAATCTAATGATATACCTAGAGTTAAAGCTCTCTTTCTGAATTCCTGAGTATAACTCTGTACACTCCGACCCTTGAACTGAAGAAGAGTTTGCCAACTCATCATTGCTTGCTGCATGTAAGCTAAAGGATAGAATTGCTTTTTGATAGCAGAAACAAATTCATTCCAGGTAGAAATGATTTTACCATGTTTTTCCAGATCAACTTCTGTCTTGCCTTCCCACCATACTAGTGCAGTTCCTCCAAGTCAAAGGCTAGCCAGCTGAATCTTCTTCCTTTCTGAATCAACATTTGTACCCTGCAATATACATCAATTTGTCATATCCAATTATCTAGCTTTTCTGCATTGAGTTCTCCATCATAAATTGGCAAATCAAAATTCACATCTAATTTAATCAAAGAAGTTTTCTTCTTTTTCTTATTAGGGCTAGCTTTATGTGAAGAAGATGATGAGGATGATGAAGGTGATGATGGAGGAGATGGTGGAGATGGCATTTCTCCTTTTCATTTGCCTTTTGGAGGGGCAACTAGAAAAGGTTCCTCTGCTCCTTTGTTTGGTTTGGGTGTTGAAGTGCTTTCACCTCGACCCTTCTTAAACTCCAGATACATCTCTTCCACCATGGCTCGCATGGCCATAAAACTATCCATGACTGAGATTCTGATACCAATGGAGTTTCTTCTGCCATTCTCCTATGAGAATAGACTCTTCCAATCTTTGGATTAGCCTCAACAAGTACTCCTTCTCCTAGTCTAAGCTTTAATCTAGTTAGCATTCAAAATCCAACACAAGCTTGTCTAACCCTAATAAAACCAAATGCTCTGATACCACTTGATCTGATAATGAGATCTTAAATCAATATTAAGGTATTACAAACTCATGTGCATGAATTCCTATATTAATTAGTGCAATGTATCAAAAAGATTACGAATAATATAGACCATGAGTAATTAGAAAACATAACAATCACACATCAACACAAGAAAAATAATGAAGGAGTTCACCAGACCCCTTGGCTATGTCTCCGGGTACAAGCTTTCAGTGTCGACCTCTATATTATTTCTTCAAGAGCATAATATTACAAGTGTGAGCTCAAACAGAGTCTCAACACAACAATGACAAACAACAGGGATTTACTCGAAATCCTCGAGTCTAAAAGAGTGCACAGACTCTCCCTCTTGCTCTCTGTCATCTGCTTTCTGTTGCTCTCTTCTATGTCCTTTTCTTCTACCATAAAGTTGCTTTTAAGCCTCTCGGCTCTGTCCGTTCATCTACATTCTTGGGCTTTCTGGCTCCCAACCGTTGTCCATTCAACTCCCTGTCGAGCGTTAAATAATCATTGTCAAACGCTTAGAGTATGGTGGCCACCTATTTTCAAACGAAAAGGACCAGTGCGGGTGAAAATCCCAAAGAATCGCTTCTCTATTTACACAGAGAAATACACAAGAATACTCTAAAAATAGTGGAGAAATCCGCCAAGGTGGATTTCAAATGATATCAAATCCGACCTATAATCCTATCGGGTCTATTGTTGTATCGTTATCGCAAGTCGTAACTGTTACGGTCATAATCCCTTTGTATTTGATCCATAAGAGGAATACAAATAAATACATAGGAAAATTCTTATTACCGGACTTCAAATTTTATAGAACCGCATCTATAATTCCTTTCAGGTCCGCCCTGATTGCAATCGCATATTGCATGTCAACGACCCTTTGTATTACTCGATTGCCGATCGCTGATATTGGCGTATCGCATATCGCGGCGTCACGGGTCCATTGGTATCACCCCTTATATCGTTGTGATGCAATATATCGCGATTTCATATTGCAAGTCCTCAAGCCCTCGATAAGTCCTTTGTGTTATAGCGATGCGATAAAGCGAAAATCGCATATCGCATAGACTTTGGGCCTGCGGGTAAGTGTTGCCTTTGGTAATATTTGCAAAGCGATTATGCGATCTCCATTGTTGGATCTGCGCACCCGATCCCACGGCTCTTGTTAAATCGCTAGATCGCTGATCGCATTTCCCAATGGGTTGCCTCCGATACGTTCCGCTGGCCTGCTCCGATTGCGATATCCCAATTCGATCTGGACCGTTGATTTGTCTGATCCAACGGCTCCTGTGCAATGCCATTTGGACCTCTGCTTAGCTCTATTTTCCGCCTTTCTTCTTGGTTTTCTCTGCGATAGTGTTTTTAGAGGTTTTAGGATCCATTTTAGATCAGGCAGTCCTGAGAGTCATGAAGGGACAAATTTTTCTCGTATTTCTAGCCTATTTAGTGGTCCAAGGTAAATGTTTGAAGAGGATCAAATGGCATAGCCAAATTTCTTCATCATGGCTACATTGGTTTCCTTCTTGTAAACTAGAGTAACTCAAGAATGCAGATCACATAATTAACATAAAAAACACAGAAGGCCAAGCGTATATTGCGCTCTCCTTGAAATTAAGTACACAATATTTTATTAGATAAGCATAGATCAAAACATATAAGTTGGCCATAAAAAAGTAATAATATTTTTGGGAAGGTCTCAAGTTTAAGAGGCTAAGATGAAAAATTGAAGTCCCATTATCACCCCCTATCTGAAAGATTGCATGCTCTTATGCAACAAAAGAATAGTTCCCAAAAACCAATGCTTAACCTGCACATTCTTCCTCCTCTAGATAGTGCTCTCTATACGATATTTTAAAGTCATCTTCCACTATCTAAATAATGCAATCCTTATTGTGACACCTTGTTTCTTGCTAAATTTTTCTTAAGTTCTTATTCTCTTTCTCCGCATCTAGTTTTCATATTGAATGCCACAAGGGAATAAGATGAAGTTGGAGGCGATACCTAAGCATTAATCAAATTCGTTTGAGATCAAAATTTCTCAAGATTTCTATATATAATTGAAATGTGCAACTTTCAAACTCAGTGTTGAATGTAGTTCCACCTTTTTTAGAGCACATGTAAGATATTCTTTCCTACTTTGTAGAGTTGTGTGATATTTTCCTTCGAGTTCTTCATCATGGTTTAATATTGAACTATTTACCCTCTTTCTTTTCTTTTAGGTCTAGGATCAACTCTACGTCTAAAGTTTACTACGAATTGTTCCTTGATACTCCTTCAAGTTTGGTTGTCTCAAATTTGATCCATGCACTACTACTAAGCTTTTAATCTTTGTATGTTTGGACCTCCATAACTCTATTTTCCTCATGCAAAACCCATGGGTAGAAAGCTCTAAGTTGGACATCTCCCATTCACGGATTGACAAACTATCTATAAGGATGAGATATGGCATAGTTGTGAAGGTATAATTGACACATTTAATTGATTTCCCTTTCATTGTGTTGATGGCAAACCTAAGTAAAGCTCCTCTAGTTGTCTATTTGGGAAGGCAGGTATTTGGACGTTTTTCTCGACTAAAACCTATGCCATTGTTCTTTAAGATTCACTATATAAGTTACTATTTAGGACATGTAGGAGGGCATCATTTTTGCAATCTTAATCACCTTATTGAAAAATATTTCCAACATAACAAACATGTCAATTTTGTTCTCAACCTTTTCCCTTTTCCTATCCATCTATGCTCTTAAGGTTAAGTTTTCATCTTTTAGATGCTTTATAGTATCTAAGTATTGCGTTTTGAGAATATTATTTTTTCTTGTAGGTCTGGAAATATTTGTTTATGTTGGAGTAGGGAGATTTTTCTACATGTGTATTTTGTTTCCCTCCTTGATTTTGCAAGTGTTCTCCATTTAAGGGCTTCTACCCTCGCTTCTTCTAATTGAGCTATGACGTCTCATGTATGAATTCCATCCCTTCACATAGTTGCAATCTCTTTTCTTCAAAATTCATTGCAAGGATAAAAGGATGAATCTCTTCCATGTTGTATGGAGAAGGACTATGTAGAAAAATCGTTAGTTTTCTTACCACCTAAGATCTTGTTCTGGCTCCCAATTCATAGCCTTGATTTTTATTAGCTCTTGATGAGCTTCCCTTTTGAAGGGCGAGAGGGCTTAATTTGGGTGTCCCCATCTATATTAAAGAAACAATGATATTGTTATCCAAATACTATATACCCGTAGTAGCTTCTTTGTTCGCCTCTTGTATCTTTTTATGAGCCTTTCTTTTCTTCTTATCACTGGTACTTGTTCTACGCATTGTTATCTTCCTTTTCATAGACTCCTTCATGGGATCTAGTTATTGATTTCTAATAGCTTCAGTATGAAAAAATGTGAACTCCTCGTGATACTATCAAGAATACATCCCGTGGAAGCTAAGATGGTTTCTTATTCAAAGCATCACATACAACTAATTGCACTATCCCATGGGGAGTTAAAGTTGCAAAATTTTCTTTCTTGAACCTTTCCATTCATTTCTCCATGAGAGTGAAGAAAATAATATGGGACACTAATTATATTTGGTATTTTTACATGAATAATATATCATTTCATACAACAATTTCAAATGGTATACACAGATAAAGTTTTATCTTCCTTCAAAAGTGATATATTTGATAAGGTGGAGGGAAATCTCGTCTCAAGGTCTTAATGTTGGTTATGGAGCTTGAGTATCTTCCTGATTTAAAGGTCTTGTTTTTACCCATGTTTGGAACCAAGTTATTAATGGGGGGTTTAGGGGGGATTTCACCCTACTATTGTTGTGAGAGTGTCTAGGGACAATGCCCCCGAAGATATTTTTTTTGGAAAATTGCCTTGTAAATATTATGTTGTCATGGTCAATCAATATCATTCATCATTGAGTAACATATGTGACGATAAATGTTATGTTAGGGTTATTTTGCCCGATAAGGAAACCCTATTTTTATGAGGGAATTATATTGGAATTGTGTATTATTAACATAACATTGTAATTGAGAGAGAGAAGATTGTGAGAGGGAGAAGGATTGGCAATTTCTCAGTGGATGTAACCCAAATCAAGTAAACACATATATTGGTGTACCCTTTGTATTATTTCATTCCATGATTTATTTCCACATTCATTTTGATTATATTGCTCTATGATTGTATCCCCAAGAACATATATCAAATCTAAATGTTTGTTTTGGATGATAAAGCTCACGGAGTGTTCTTGGTTCGAGTGGGAGAAACACTAGAAGAAGTTTATAGGGTCAAGGATTTCAATGGAAAAAAATATCAACCATGGGAGATGTAAATGGAATATTATCTATATCCAAAAATTCTTTTTTCACCATTGGGATAAATAACAATGAAGTTGACGACTATGAAAGTTGAAGAAGGAGAGATTCTTGGTAGAAAGGCACTAGGAATAATATGGCTATGCCTGGAAACATTGCTAGTTTTCAATATTTAAAAAGAAAAGACAAATGAGGGTTTCATGAAGGCACTGGACAAATTGTATAGAAAAACATTAGCTTCCAACAAGGTATTTATTATGAAACGTTTATTTAATATGAAGATGTTAGAAGGTAGGTTTGTTGTTGATCATTTAAATGAATTTAACACGATCACTAGTCAATGAAGTTATATAGGAGTGAATTCTGATGATGAGGTTAGGGATTTTTTATTTTTTATTTTTTTCTCATTAATAGGAAGGGTGAATGGATTTGTCAGGGTTGTGAGTAATTTTGTCTCTAATTCAAACACTTTAAATTATGATGATGTTGTTGGAGTTTATCCTTAGTGAGGAAATGCAATAGAAAAACACAGGAGAGATGTCAAGCAATGATTTTACTATAAAGAATCAGGGAAGACTGAGGGAGAGATGAAAGAACCTTGGGAATCATGGAATTTCTGAGAAAGGAAGATCCAAATCCAAACGAACGCTATAATGTTGATATTTTGGGTATAAAGGACATAATAAGAAAGGTTGCTAGTCTTTAAGAGAAAAAAAGGAGATGGAAAATATGAGAATATAAGGAAGCAAATGCAACAGGTAACATGTTACAAGATGCTTTAATCCTTTATGTAGATAAAATTTATATTCTTGCTTGATAGACTTAGGGGGATCATTTTATGCCACACCCTATAGGAAATATTTTCAAGATTATCTTCAAGGTGATTTTGGACAGGTGTATTTGGGTGACGTTGAACCACATAAAATTATTTGAAAGGGTAAAGTATGAATAAAATTACAAAATGGAAACCAGTGGTTGTTGAAAGAGGTAAGGCACATTCCTTGTTTCAAAATAAATATAATTTCAATAGAGTAGTTGGGAAGTGAAAGTTGTACACTCGCATTTACAAGAAATTCATGGAAGGTCATTGAAGGATCTTTAATAATAACAAAGGGAGAGAAGGTAGGTACATTGTATATATGTATTGGTAATGATAAAATTTCTATTGATTTAGATTCTACATGAGTGGATACAACATTATGGCATAATAGGCTTGAGAAAATGAGCGAGAAGGGGATCCAAATTTTCCACTCAAGAGAATTATTTCCATATTTGAAGAAGGTTTATTTGGGCTTTTGTGAGCATTATGTTTATGGAAAATATAAAAGAGTTAGATCTCTTAGAGTTTCCAATGAAAAGAAGAGTGAAAAGTTTGAGCTTGTCTATACATATGTATGGGGACCAGTTCAAGTATCATCTCTTCATGGCTCTTATTATTATGTTACTTTTATTCATGGTGTAACTAGGAAAAGTTGGGTTTATTGCATTTGGAAAAAAATATGTTGCCTTTGATACTTTTAATAAATGGAAGGCTTTGGCTAAGAATGAGATAAGACATAAGTTGAAACATTTCAGATTAGATAATGGAGGTGAAAATTAGAACAAGGAGTTTGACATTTATTGTTCATACCATGGGATTTATAGAGAGAAGACAGTTCCAGGAACACCACAAGAAGATGGTGTCTTAAAAATGACGAACAAGAAAATCATGGCGTGTGCAAGGAGTATGAGATTGCAGGAAGCATTGCCCTTACAATTTTGGTTAGATGTAGTCAATGTTGTTGTTTATTTAATAAGTAGAAGGCCTTCAAGTTCTTTGGATGGTGGCATCCCAAAAGAGTCATGGACATGTAAAAAGGTAAACTACTCATTTTTTAAGACTTTTGGTTGTGAAGCATTTGTCCATATTGAAAAAGAAAATAAAACAAAGCTTGACGTAAAATTCAAGAAATGTACTTTTATTAGATATGGAGTTAATGATTTTGGTTATCTCTTATAGGAATATGAAATTCACAAAACCATTAGGAGTAGATATGTGGTATTCAATTAGAATGTCATTAATAAATATAAATTACAAAAAAAGAAATAGGAAAAGGAAAACACATAATACACAGTGCTTGATGAAATCACATAAAAAATCCAAAGGTTTGAGAAAATAAATTTGTTCAACAATTCCCACAAGTGTTATTATAAGATCAACTAGATTAAGTAGACCCCTAAATGATACTATCCTTCATTGTATTTGCATCATTGACTATTTATGTGGAAGTACAAAGATATGAAGAAGCAATGCATATAGAAACTAGAAAGAAATGGGAGCTAGACATGAAAGAAGAGATGGAATGAACCAAGTGGATATTGGTGGTCACCCACCTATTCCATTGGCTCACAACACAGTTTTCCTATTTTGGCAGTTTTTTATTTTAGGAAGTTTTTAGGTATAGAACTTCTAGATCTGTTTTGAGGCCCTAAATGACATTTTTTTGGGAGACAAGCCAACAATAGTCAAAAGTTGTACTCCTCAAATAGACCTTTCTAACAGGGTATCACGTTCACCAAACAAAGATCTCATGCTAAAGTCATGACCTTGGGAAGTTGACTTTCCAACTTACCCGTTGGGCCCATAAGCCTTAGGCGCTCATCTCATACGGTTAAGGTTTTAGGTGTTTAGAGTTTTTCATTATTTCTTCATGATAAAAAGGCCTCTGAGCCTCATTGTAACACAATTCAGGAAGACACATAGCTGTCACATCTCTTCTCACAGATAAGCTACCACCATTCTAGCTAGTTTGATTTTATTTTGCATCGATGCAATTTCAACATTTTTAGTTTATTAATTGAAGTGAAGTTTTGTTGTATCTCTGTGTTTTGGGTTTAAGTCTATATTTCATTTCATTCCCTTCAAAAGTTTGGATATGGACTCTTTGGTACATAACCATAATTGGGACTTGGTACCATTGCCTACAGGTAAAAGAGCATTATAAAATAAATGGGTTTACAAGTTGAAGGAAGAAGATGGAGGCAAAAAGAGGTATAATATTAGAATTTTTGTATAGGGGTTTACATAGAAGAGAGGTATTGATTTTGATGTAACATTTTCTCCTATTTCCAAAATGACTTTACTTATAACTATTTTTAGTGAAAGTAGATAATTTGCTTCTTGATAAGTTAGATGTAAAGACAACTTTTTCCCATGGGGATTTGGAGGAAGAGATTTATATGCAACAACCATATGGATATGAAATCAAAGGGAAGGAAAATTTAGGATGTAGATTAAAGAAAAGCTTGCATTGTTTAAACCAAGCACCAAGGTAGTGGTATTTAAAGTTTGAAAGGTTTAAGATAAAGCAAGGTTATTATAGATGTCAGTATGAGCACTATGTTTATTTCAAGAGACTAGATAAAGACAACTCTGTTATACTGTTATTATATGTAGTTGACATGCTTATTTCTACATATAACATGCATGATATAAATGTGCTTAAAAATAAAATTAGCTAATTCATTTGTTATGAAGGATTTGGGCGTTGCAAAACAAATCCTTATTATGAGAGTAACTAGATAATAAAAAACATAACTTAACATTGTGTAAGAGTGAGTACAAAGAAAAGGTGTTGGAAATATTTAAAATGAAAGATGCAAAAACATATAATACACCTTTGGCTACACATTTCAAATTGGAAATGGACATGTGTCCTAAGACATATGAGGAGATAAACTACATATCCAAGGTTCCATATTCATTAGTAGTTGGTAACTTGATGTATGTGATGGTGTGCATAGGGCTAGATAGTGCATATGCAATAGGAATTGTCAGCAAGTATATTTAACACTCCATCCCACCCCCTTGGACTTCCTAAGCCTAGTGGGAGGTGTTTCCTACAATTAGCCCAACCTCCATGGTCTCATTATGAAGGTGAGGCTGCAAAATTACTTCCCACCCAAAGTGTGCATAATTCGCTTTGGATAACTCCATATTCTTCAGCTTGTCAAGAGCTTTATGACGATATAAAATTTTCTTCAATATCACGACTAGATTGAAAGTTATGCCCATTTGAAGTTTGGGCCACACAACCCTGCCACTTCAGTAAGGATTTACCACATGGCACTCACATAATGCTACTACTTCATGCGAAGTCCGTCATGGAAACTGCCACATCATAGTGCCTTAGTGCCACCATGACCCGCCCCAGTTCTTTGATGACACTCCATTCAAACCCTCAGGATGTGCCATACATTTTCATGTCAATAGACTGGGACGATCACTGCTGGTGGCTTATGTCTACCCCCAAGGTAGCAATATACCACAACACCTCCATGATCACAATCGCTTTGAACATCATCCATCCAATGAAAATGATATAGTAGTTGGATGCATCAGGTAACTCTTACAACTTAAACTTCGATCAATTTTATGCCTAATGTAATCTATAATTGCCGATCTCATTATGTAGAAGTTTTTGATCATATCAGGTGATAGTTAGGGAATTGACACATGCATTGGTTTGATCTTGATAAGTAATCCCAACCATTGGATCATCTAGCACTACATGATGCCTCTGTAGTCTTAAGCTCCGTGTTGATGTGGCTTTCGACCATGAGTGCTACCTTGTTAGTACCACGTAGCAGCCCACCCCAAGTGGCATCATAAACCACCCTCCCATTTCATTTAATGCCACATCAATTTAATCTCCATGTCACCTTATTCTACAACCTCTTACTAACATCATCCTGCCACGTGGCATCTTCTAGTGGTTCCACGTGTCATCCAAAAATTCACCACTTATCCATCCAAAAGGACCATAATTTCCTGCCACATGTCACATCGACAATGTGCCTTGTTAGTAACCTTGCCATATTGCATGTACACGTAATCAATGCCCCAGATGGCCTCCACCACCTCAACTTAAAATATGGGTCCCACCAGGTCCTGAGCCTCCATGCAAACAACAATTCCCATATAACAACAACGAGGAAAATTTGTCCCGCCCTTTGTGAATAGCGCCAATGCGCTTACGGGATGTGGCACTATAGGCTTTCCTTCGCGACAAAATAAAAAGGTCTTGGCGGCGGGTGACAAGCATTTTCCCATCCAACGCCCTTTGTCGATCACGCCTACTTATTACCAAAGCTATTTCGTAGCCTTGGCACGACGTGACGTGAATATCCGTGATAGATAGTGGGAACTTTCATGTTCCATGCTCCTATAAATTCATAACTTTTACCAACAATGCCAAGTTTCCCATCTTGTGGAGGCACACCTCCATTCCTTAAGACATAAATATATCCATCAATAAACATACATTCTTCAACCTTTATGGCTTTGACTCTTGCAAGTCCTAACATAGTTCACCCACCCCAACTGCAAGCCCATCACTCAACAACAACCCGAATTAATGTCCTAAGGGCCCCAGTGGCTTACAAATCCCTTCTAGGTGATGAACAATGCTTTGAACCATTAATATAATAATGATTAATCCCTCATTCCCATGAAAACATTTTAGGAATTAAACATAGCTACAACAAGGAAATGTACTTTCAGTTGGTTGTGACTTTGTGAGACTTCTACTGTGGTTATGCCAGGAATATTATCAATAGTTGTTATATTAATGTGTGTGTCTGTATGAGTATGTGTGTCATGCATTGATGTCGGTTGTACATGTGTCAATCATCCTTGAATGCTTGTTGCATATGCATGGTGTCAGTCATGGGTGTAGTGATTTCGCCATGGGAATGACGATGTTGTTATTAAGAATGTTGTCATGAGCATATGACTAGTTACATGTTGTTATGTGTCGCTTACATGTATCACTTTGTATGCTCAGTTACATTCTCGCATGCTTGGTTGCATGTATCATTCTTGTAAGATTGGTTTCAAGTATGGTTCGCTTATGCTTGATTATATGTGTCATGTGTGTGTATGGTCGATTACATATTGCTTATGCATGTTAATGTTTGTATGTGGTCAAGTATACAATGGCGTCGTGGTTTTTTTGATGATATGTGTAGTTGATATGTTCATGCATTGATGACTAGACCCTAGCTAGAATGATGGACATATGGTTACATGCCTATGTGTCATATTTTATATGATGTCATGATTACGTTGTACATGTATCACACTAATTTGATGATCTTGCAGATGAGATATGCTCCTAGAACTATGCTAAGGTACGTTGATTTATGGTGATTTGGTTTAAGTGACATAGTATGCCTTGCAAGAAAGAGATCAAATGGCTAGCAATATGGTAGACTAAAAAGTCTCTCCCTATGAATCAGAAGAGCGATAAGGTGTTGGGAACTCTTCCAATTTGGCAGTTACACTGAGAAGCTTAGAGGAAGAAATAAGGAGTTTTAAGGCAGAGAATGACAGAATCATGCAGGCACAGTAGAAGCTAGTAGAGGTAAATGCAATGATACTTCAGAGCTTGTCATATTTGTAGCAACAGGGACCACTTCGGATCATCCATGAGCAGGAGCATAAAACTAATGGGGCATATGGTAGTAGGTCACATGGTGGTCACAGATCATATAGAGATGATACGATAAGAGAAGGCAGGTTGTTGGACACTCCAGATAGGAGAGGTGATAGACACATGTATTATTCTAGTTTTGGTTCTAACAACATCATGATCAACATTGTTATCATCCTTACAGGAGGAGTGATAGGGGATACTTTCCAGATGAGTTTAAGAAGGAAAATCGACCTACATTTGATAGAGATATGAAGAAATCACAGGATGCAGAGGCATGATTTCTCAGTATGAGGAAGTTCTTTAGATTACATGATTATTCAGAAAACATGAAAGCAAGGATAACCACTTTCATTGTCAAATGTAAAGCATATAAATGATGGGAAGATGTGAAGAATGTCAAAGGTATACATGAGGATGATTTGAATTGGGATGAGTTTGAGAGGCTGTTCAAGAAGAAGTATTTGTTGGAACAATACTTTGATGACAAAGCTAAGGAATTTTATAAGTTGCGGATGGGTTCCATGACAGATGATGAGTGTACTAGCAGATTCTTGGAGTTGTTGAGATATGTGCCTTACCTCAAGGAGGAGAAGGCCAAGGTTCAAAGATTCATCAATGGATTTCTAGTAGCATAGAGAGACCTAATTGAGTTTGATGATCCTATATCATTGGAGGAGGCCATCCGAAAGTTGAAATATTGTTATGAGCAGTTCAAGTGCAAAGATGAGCCTAAGCATGACTTGAAGAGAAACGAGAAAGCTAAAGGAAAATGGCCACCAAAGTGAGGAATAGCTCAAGAGGAAAGTGAGAAAGAAAATGTAGTCCCTTACAAGAGTTTCAATACAACCAAGAAGGGACATGGAGAGCATCAAGCTAGAGGTGGTGGTAGGGAACCATTGTTGTGTTGGATATGTTGTAAGGATCATTATAAGAGGGATTGTCCGCAGTATCAGAGTGGTAGTAGACCCTATATATATAGTGCTCAAGAGGTGCATATAGTTGGTCATGTTGGTCATAGCATTCCTTAGATATATGCAGTTGTGGACAATAGGCAGGCAGATCATCAGGCATTTGTCATTGAGATGGACGGTAAGCTTTGTAATAAAGTTGTTTCTATTTTGATTGATGATGGATCTAACTATAGTTATATTAATCCTGACCTGGTGGATAAGTGTGGTTTGAGAAAAGAAGTGCATGTAGAAGGTTGGTTGGTACAATTGGCTACAGGTACAAAGAAAAGAGTTCACCGTTGGGTAAGAGCTTGTGAATTTGAGTTATATGGTATGCCTACAACAACACACTTGAATGTATTGCCATTGGGATCGTATAGTATGATTTTGGGTATGGACTGGCTATACCTTCACAAGACCAAAGTAGATTGCTTTGACAACCATTGACTGTGTGGATGGTAGTGAGGAAAAGAGAACCTTGTGGGGAAAGAAGAAGCCTACATTAGTGAGGATGGTCACCGCTATGCTGGCTAAGCGTAGCAAGGTTGTGTAATGTTTGCAGTGCACATTTCTAGTGACAATGGTAAGGAATTTGAGGATACAGATGTGTTGAGAAGGTACCCAGTTCTACAAAAGTTTCAGGATGTAGTCCCTGAGGACATTACATAGTTGCCACCTCACAGGGAGGTAGACTTTTCTATTGAGTTGGTGTCAGGAGCAGCTCTGACATCAAAGGCACCTTATCGGATGATAACACCTAAGTTGGTAGAGTTGAAGTTGCAGTTAAAGGAGATTCCTAACAAGGGATACATTAGGATAAGTATATCGCCTTGGGGTGCACCAGTGTTGTTCATAAAGAAGAAAGATGGTACTCCCAAATTGTGCATTGATTACAGGTAGCTGAACAAGTAACTATAAATAATGGGTACCCATTGTCAAGGATCAATGATTTGTATGATCAGTTGAATGGAGCATCAATGTTCTCTAACATCGACTTGAGATCGGGATACCATCAGGTATGCATCAAGGAATAGGATATCTTCAAGACTATGTTTAGGACCAGGTATGGGCATTATGATTTTGTTGTAGTTCCATTCGGTTTAACTAATGCTCTAGCTACATTTATGTGTTTGATAAATAATGTGTCGCGTCCTTATCTGGACAAGTTTGTTATTGTATTCATTGATAACATACTAGTATAATCTAAAAATGAAGAAGAGCATGTTGTACATTTAGCAGTAGTGTTATGATTGCTAAGAGGGTAGCAGCTGTATGCTAAGCTTAGCAAGTGCAACTTCTTTTAGACTGAGGTACATTACTTGGGACATGTTGTTTCCAAGGAAGGCATAACATTAGTTCCAGAAAAGATAAGGGCCATCATGGAGTGGGAAGCTCCTAAGAATGTGGATGAAGTGAGATCATTCATGGGACTGACAGGTTACTACAGGAGGTTCATCAATAACTTCTCACATATTTCATATCCTATCACATCATTGTAGAGGAAAGGTAAGAACTTCGAATGGATAGAGTGTGAGGCTAGTTTTGAGTAACTCAAGCAGTTGTCGAGACCTGCACAAGTGCTACAGATTGCAGATCCGAACAAAGAGTTTGTAGTGTGTATAGATGCTTGCATGAGAGGACTCGGTGGAGTTCTTATGCAAGAAGGACATGTAGCATACTATGGGTCATAGAAACTGAATGATCATGAGTAGAACTATCTGATGCATGATATTGAGCTAGCAGTGATCATACATGCATTGAAGATGTGGATGCATTATCTTCTTGGTAGGAGGTTTGTATTGATGAGTGATCACAGCGGGTTGAGGTATTTGTTTGACCAACTGAACATAAACTCCAAGCAAGCTAGATGGCTGACCACCTTTAGTGAGTTCAACTTTAAGATCTGATACATCAAAGGAAAGGAGAACCGGGTTGGAGATGCTCTCATCATGAAGGTATAGGTAAATCATATAACTACTATGAGCTCTTATGAGACAGAGTTATAGGATAGGATATTGCAAAGTACATGAAGATCATGCACATGTTACATTAGAGTACAGGTGCAGGTACAGGTACATGCACAGGCACAAGTGCAAGTACAGGTACATGCACAGGCACAGGTGTAGGTGCAGACATAGGTATAGGTGATTAGGATGCAAACTATCGTCTCATGGTAGATGGTTTGGTGAAATTCAGGGACAATATCTATGTGCTTAATTGCAATGAGCTCAAGAATCTTATCTTGAGGGAGTTTCACATCAAGCATTAATCGGGTCATCCAAGATATTAGAAGACATTGACGGTGGTGAAAAGGTTTTAATATTGGCTAAATCTGAAGAAGGAAATCGCAGAGCTCATGGATAGATGTTTAGATTGTCAGCAAGTAAAGGTAGAATGTAAGCATCCAAGTGGTTTACTATAGCCTATTGGGATTCCAAAATGGAAATGGGAGGTCATTTCCATGAATTTCATTACATGTCTTCTGTGGACAATGAGACAACATGATTCTATTATGGTCATGGTCGACGGGTTGAGCAAGATAGCTCACTTCATTCCAGTGAAGGCTACATATTTAGCTAGTGAGGTAGCACAGGTGTTCATCAGAGAGATAGTGAGATTGCATAGTGTTCCAAAGAATATTGTGTCGGACAGGGATGCAAAGTTCACTTCCAAGTTCTAGAAGGAGTTATTTGCAGGTTTGGGTACAAAGTTTCCCTTCAGTACAGCTTATCATCCACAGATAAATGGATAGACAAAGAGGGTCAACATGATCTTGGAGAATATGTTGAGGATGTATGTGATGCATCAGCTGAGGAAATGGGAGGAGTATCTTCCCTTAATTGAGTTCTATACAACAATGGTTATGAGGAGTAATTCAGGATGAGTCCTTTCGAGGCATTGTATGGATAGAGTTGTAACACTCCCATCAGCTGGAGTGATCCAGTGAAAAAAGTACTTATTGGGCCAGATATGTTAGCAGACATGGAGCTGGAGATGTAGTTCATAAAGAAAAATCTAATGGAAACACAAGATATATAAAAGAGTTATGGGGATCAACATAGGGTATCCAAGGAGTTTCAAGTTGGGGAGCATGTTTATTTGCACATCTAACCCAAGAAAATCTCTTTGAGGATTGGATCATGTGCCAAGCTGGCACCATGGTATTGTTGGCCTTTTGATATCCTTGAGAGGATTGGACTAGTGGCCTACTGACTTGCATTGCCTCCAACAGTGAAAGTCCATGATGTTTTCCATATTTCATTGCTTAAGAAGTATATAAAGGATGTTGATCATGTTATCGATTGGTCTATATTGCAGCTGGAGCAAGAAGGAGAGTTCTAGCCAGAGCCTCAGTGCATATTGCAACAAAAGCATCTCATGCTCAGGAATAGAGCCATAGAGAAAGTTAAAGTGCAGTGGAAGCACTTTGGGCTTGAAGAAGCAACATGGGAGATGGCAGATTAGATGCAGGCAATGTATCCTTCATTGTTTTCCAGTTGACGCAAAGCAGTTTTGGTCTGGTGATTGTTATATGTTTTGCTGATGTTTTTCGTACATGTATGTATATGTATATGGATGTCAATACTGCCATGAGCTACGTTATAAAGATCCACTAAGTGGTATGGTTGTTATATTGTCTTTGATGTTTTTCTTTTGAGCAGGTCTTTCATTGTAAATGTTGTAACGAGACAAGTTATAAAGCTCCATGGGAAGTATGCTTGTTTTTAGTGTTATTGCCGAGGTCTTGGTGTGGTTTAACATTGAGGATGGTGTTCCCCAAGGGGGAGGGTTCCATAACAACCCCGGTGAAAAAATCATGTAATAAAATTTAATAAATGCAAAATAAAACCACGCTTAAGGCACACATAGTCCAAGATGAATGTTGGGCAAAGATATCCTAGTGGGCATCACTGGATGTGTTTTTGGCTAAGGAAATTGGCAAAGGCTAAGGCAAAGGAATTAAAAGGTAAAAAGGCATTTTTGGCACATTTATTTACGAAAATAAAGGAAATTAGGAGAAAAGTAAGGTGAAAGGTCACATGTTGCATGTGAGGAGGAAATTGAAGGAAAATAATGGAAAATGAAGAAAATAGAGGCCTCATTCATAAAAAGGCTTATGAGGATTAGTTGGTAACCTTTTGTCAGTTCAAGTTTGGAGCTCTCTCGTTATTCTCTCTCTCACTCTTGTTCACTTAGAGTTTTCTTGGAGCACTCTAGCTTTGGATCAAGGATGGAAAATCAAGCAAAGGGGAAGGAAGAAAAGCAAGGATTAGGGAAGAAGATCAGGATCATGCAGCTTTAACAAGAATACTTGTAGGTAACATATTGCATGTGTTATTTCCTAGCTATTTTTGAAATGCATGGATTTTCATGTTGGTGTATGGTTCTCTTGTTATCGGTGGCATGATTTTGTCGGGTTATGACAATGGTTTTCAACCTAACCTTGCCTTTTTCTGGATTCCATTATGTGTTGGGATGTTTATTTCAGTTTTTAGCTTTGGTTTCCCGGATGGATTTCAAAATCTGAAGCAGAGGTGGCCTCAAGGTTCATTCCCAAAGGCCTAGGAATTCCTTAATCGGTTTTGGTGAGATACATGGCAAAGCCTGAGGGAGGAGTCTCGGTTTAGGGCCTAGTGATCTGGGTTTGGATGGTGGTAAAACTTGAGAGACTGGTATTGGTTTAGGGCCTAGTGATCCGGAATTGGATTCCGGTAAACACTGAGAGTCAAGGAGACAAAATATTACTCAAAGATAGTGATGGATTCCGGATGGCATTCCAAGTTTGGTTCGATTGTGATTGGAACACTAGTTTTGGTTTTTTCACGGTTTGGTGAGGGTGGAGGTGGTTTAAGCTTTCGATTCCGCTGGTTGTTTTTAGATTGGTTTTTCCATGAATTCCCTGATTTAATGCTTGGAATATGGTGCGAGGGTGACTGACTAAAAGAAATATTTGGTTCAGCCATGTCCATAGTCAAGTGGTATGTGGAAGGCTCGAACCTCGTTAGATTTTCCTATGATTAATGACAGTTAAGTTCTCTTACTGTTGCACTTGTTTATATCTGGATTCAATGGCTGTTGTATCTATGTTATTTACATGGTTTTATGTTGGTTGTAAGTGTTAGTGTCATTTTTTTTCAGCCTTCCTCCAGTGATCAAACATGCTCTTACAAGTGATTTTAAGGTGTCACAATCAAATTTTGTCATTTCAATAAGTCTTCAAGCAAAATTTGGTCACTAGGCATTAGGTCTAGGTTTTGTTTTCACTCTTTTCAAAGTTGCCCAAATGTCAGTCTATGTCACTATTCAGCTGAGTCTATCATCATTCAGAAAGTTTTTATCATCATGTCAAGTTCCATTGGGTCATTTTACAGCTTGTTCATGCTTCAGTTGTGCCTAGGTAAGGTCCATTTCCCTCTCCTAGGGTTTTGGAGGTAATTTCTCTTGGATGGTCAAATAATTAGAAAAACTTGTATCCAGATGTTCATACACCTTCCCCTATCCTTCATGTACCTTATTAAACACTTCCCATCACTGAGATCCCCCAAATTCCTCATTTTTGCACAAACCCTAGTTTCTTGCCACAACTTGGCAATGTTCTAGGCTAGGCCTATGTTTTGCCCTTTTGGACCTCTTCCCCTCACTCGATCTCTGAGATTCCACTTTCCCCTACTTCCTAACATCCCTACCTACTTCCCAAAATTTCCCCAAGAATTTAGGAGCCCCTTATCCCCTTCATTTCACTTCATTTCGACAAAATCCCTTGTTTCACACATCGGGATAAGTTTCACTCAAAAGATGTTTTAGAGAAATAAAATATGAATTTTGGAAAACTGAGAAAGGTTTTTTTCCAAAACATGCCAAAGAAGAAAAAAATCCCTCATGTTTTACACAAGTATCATGGTTTTAGAGAAATATCAAAAATACCGTTGCCTCAGGAGAATTGAATGCACCTCTGAAGTGACTTTGGGAAAATCAAGATTTCTCCTAGCATGGTTGGCCAAATGACTTTCTTGATGAGTCAAATGATAAGCAGATACAAATATCTTTCCAATTAGCTATCGTGAGCTCAATTTGGAGTTGAGGAATGCATTCAAAAGTTGACTACAACAGCACTCTGCCTTGAGGCAACCTCATTTGGCACCTTTTGACCAGTCTTTGGAGATTTGATTTTTTAAAAGGAAACTGAGCTCCAAATTGAAAAATTCTAGTTGGGTTGGAAATTAGACTCAAATACCTTTCCAACGAGCTCTCCTGCACCCGATTTCGACACCGGGAAGGCCTCCAAAAGCCTCCTGCAAAATGCACTATGTAGCTTGGTGTGCGCGGCGCATCAGGCACCAAAACATAGTGCAAAATTACACGCGTGCGACGCATCAGAGGGGCGCGGCGCGTTGGGTGAGGCGCACGGCGCACTGGGGTTTAAGCCAAAAATTGGCTTGGAAAGGCCTAAAATTGCCTCCTATCCGTACAAATTTGCAGATAGGATCACATCCACCACTTGTGCTTGGCTTTTGAAAGATAAATGTAATGGGTTCATGAAAAGTTTGCCATGGATATCCAAGTTTGAAGCCCTCCTTTTGTCAATATAAAAAGTGCTATAGGGTTTGAAAACAGTGTGTTACCAAGGTTGTATTCTTTCTCATTTCCCTTTGGCATATTTGGCACTTGAATACAAAGACATCAAGCCTTCATTCCTCATTTTCATCAAATCAAACATACACTTGGCATAGACTTTCAATACCATGGAGGCGGGCACCAATACATCATATGACCAAGACAACGACTCTACAATAGAATTGCATGCACTGGGAGGGCACTAAAATGTCGAAAAGGGAGGATAGACTCCAAATCTTGGCCGAAGCCTCTTTGGCTGAGCATGTCACTTGATGAGGCACCTTCAGCCCAAATTTCAAAGAATTTGGAGAAAATTTTGTCATTTTGAAATTTTTGGCTTGCAAAACAGGTTTTTCAGCTCAACGCGTTAGCGCGCCGCGCGCGACCCATAAGATTGGAGGTCCAATAAAAATGGCTTGTAGTTTTTGGATTGTTTTTTCATATGAATATATACATGCTCAGCTATTGCCAAAGCATTTCATTAAGTTCTGGGTGACCAAAAGGCTCAAAAACACCATGAAAATCACCTTTCTGCCACCTTTTGCACCAGCAGGAAGTACTTCCGGGAGAATGCACTTTTGGAGGGGCAAATGGACACCAAATTGGAAAATTCCACTTGGGTTGGAAAGTAGACATCCAGGGATTTCCAACAAGCCAACCTGAGCTCAATTTGGATGCAGGCGAAGTACCCCAAAAATAGATGGAAATGCGCACGTGCATAGAGCTCAGGCGCGTGGCGCACAGGGTTTTTTGGCACAATTTTCACCTTCTAGCTCAGAATTTCGGCCAGTTATGACTAGTTTCACCTCTTGATGTGGTGTTTGACCCAATTTGATGTAATTTGATGTGTATGATGTAATTTTGGAACATTTTTACTTGTTCTAGAGGATTCATTCACTAAAAGGTGAAAATTAAATGAATGAATCAGTTTCCTAGCATATAGGGGTAAGTTGTTTGACTACCTAGATTTTAGTTCCTTGTTTAGAAATAGTTCAAACAGCTCCTAGAATGATGAGCTCGACCCCTAGAGGCAAGGAAAGGGGTTAGGATGGTCTATATGATGTAATTTCTTAATCATTTTCAGATGTTGGAGAGGTTGGACACTTGGGATTGCTTTGGCACACTATTGTACATATTTTCTCTGCATTTTTGGCTAAGGAAAGACCAGGGTTTTGCAGTACTATTTGGGATCCATGTGGCTTTATGTTTTGATGGTGTGCTTCTTTCAGTAATTTTAAGTTGTTATGTGTATCATTTTCCTTCTTTCATCTTCTGCAATTGAACAAATGAAGTGTTAAGGTAGAATCCATCGATGGTTATGCTTTGCCTTTAAGTTTGTTTAAATTTCCATGTTTTCTTCAGTTTAAGGAGAATCATTGAGACTTCCTTGCTCTCCTTAGCTCCTCACCAGTCTGATCTACCCATTCATTCCCTTTGAAAGCATCAAGACGATCGCCTACCTTGCCCCAAATAGACCTCTGCAAAAACTGTGCCTCATCCCCAAGCCCAAATTTGCCTTTCCTTGTTTCAACACAAAACTCCTAAAAACTCAAATCAAACTTTTGTACTACATATCTAGCATAAAATTAGCTTTTGTTTTAGTCATCTCAAGCCTCATCGATTATCTTTGCCGAGATTGACCCAGAAAGAGCCCTCTCCTGTCCATGTAGGGCTAGCTACGAGGTTGAGCGTGGTTTGATGTAGCCTTGAGTTTTACCTTATTTCAGCCTAAGGTAGATTTGAGTGCTAACAAAATCTGCACTTACCTACAACAACTCAGCCTAGAACGCAATCCTCTCCATGCTATCTAGAGCAAATGCATCTTGTTCTTTGAAGCCTCTCCTATGCATCCCACTAGCACAACAATTCGACCCTTTAGACAACCCTTGTATATCTTCCTTTAGCTCTTACTCAGCCCCTCAGACAATCCACAAACTAGTTGAGTACTTCGGCCTCCAAAACAGTCCTGTCATGTTGTCCTCAGCCTCCTATTGCAAACTACTTCTCACGTTGTCCCATGTCTTCTCCTTGTTGTGGCTAGGGCATCAGAATTTCATAGATTCCTTAAGATGTATTGCACACAAAATGGATGGATAAAATGACTCAACTCATCCTCAATATATAGCTTTTAAGGCCTTCGACGAGTCATTTGAAGAGACACCTCTTTTTGATTTTATCAAGTCAGCCTACTTGAAAAATCAATAATTATGTCGACTTCAAAAATTCATATCTCCGAAAAGGCAACTCAGATTCAGGCGATTGTTTATGCTTTGGAATCATCTTTCCGAGCACTATCATCCTCATCCATCACATGCCATAAATACATCATGGATTGTTCCAAAACATGATGGGTGACAAAACCCCATACTTGGCTTCCAAGCCCACAAGCTTCCCTTGTGGCACTTTTTCCTCCAAACCCTGAACCCTGGGGCTTAGAGTACTTCCCAAGCTACATAATTCAGCACTACTCCTACAACTGTTCATCCCGTCTACTATCTGCCAGTTGTGTTGAGTCAATAACTTGTATTGGCATAGTTTCATCAATGTGTGCATGTTGTGCCTCGTGTTTTTCCTATTCTTGCTATGCCTCCTTATCCCTTCTACGTAGCTATTGTTTTTCCCTTGGTTGTTTCTTGACCTCCTGCAACTTCTTATGTTCTTCCTCTAGTTTCTTCTTCTCCCTCTGTCTTTGCGCAATCCTCCTATTGCATTGTCGCTTCTTTTCCTCAATCTCCAAAGCTTCCCTTAATACAAGCAGATCTTCATTGATTAGCTTTTCTATGCCTCTACGCTATTAACAACCTTCCTCTTTCCTTTTTCATGCGTAGGTGTATTGCCCTCTATTTTTGTTGATTTTGATTCTCTTTGAGATTTCGTTGCCTTGTTCACTACTAACCGCTCTAGATCCACTCTAACTGGTTTATTGAGCCTTGAGGAGTTATAACAGGATCTCCATGGGTCTTCTTCAGGGCAATGACATGCCTCGTGGAACCAAGGATGATACACTCTTGCACAGTGGTCCTTCACTAAGCAATGCAAGTCATATGGATTGAACCTTCTGGTGCTGAAGGTGAACTTATTGAATTCCTCCGTCTCATCCTCAGCATGCTTAAGATTCTGGATCTCATACAACCCGATCTGCAAAGGAAGAGCAGGACTAGGTGCCTTCTTCTTCTTGTGTAGTCTTGATGACAACCCTATAATGATGTGGTATGAAACCTCTTGCATGACCAATTTTTCCATAGGAAACTTCAGTAACATGTGCGGAGCCTTCTCCGCATTGTAAATCTCAATCAAGGTGCAAAGGGGTGAGACATACCAATCTGGTATGTAAACCAATGCCTCCATCGCTTCCTCTGACATGAAAGTCGAATCCTGCTCAAAGTTCATCCTGTACACTATGGTGATGAAGTGCTCTCATATATATAGTATAAATCCATGGAAACTACATTTAGACAACAACCTACAATAGGTGTGCAGAGAGGTTCTTGAAGGTGTCCATGCCCAACCCAAGCTAGGGAACTGTTGATAAGCACAGATTTCATCAAGAATGTAGGTCGAGATGAAGAGATTTTCTTGCTGACGCTTGGGTGGATTTAAAGCATCTGTCACTTGCCCCTTCAGTTGGAGATCCAACATGTCATACCAATTGAAAGGTCTTCCTTCTTTCGCCAACTGATCCAACACAATTACCCAACTCTACAGGAAGATCTTTGTACTCTCCTGGTTGTATAAGAGACATGCAAAGATCACCAAGAATTGAAAATCCTTCTGTAGTATCTTTTTCTTGTATAATGGGTTGGGTGTTGTCCTAAACTTAGATGGCTCTCTCACCCATCTCTTCAAGATGCATCTTGAGTTTTCATTGCTATTGGGATTGGTGAAGGGCACATCCATTATGATCACTGGTTTTGGTAAGTGATATATCTCCTGAAATTTCTCTTCCCTAAAGGTGGCAATTTATGTTCCACGGGTACTTCTCAACACCATTGTCTTTAGATTAATATGCAAGACAATCCAGTGGATCATGTTTGCAGATGAGAAGGTGGGATACCTACATGAAAACCAATGATGAGGCTCATCAATGGGTAAATTATATGGACCTTAATAGAACTCTCAAGCTTAGCAACTTTTCTCATAATTCTTTACATGTTTTATTATATTTTGCTTAATGAGAAGGGTAAAGATGAGATGTCATGTTTAGTGGTCTAATGTGAATTAATTGCAGGTTTTGGAGCAAATTTTGGCTAATTAAAGTGCAGGAAATAAAAGGAGACAAGAAAGAGGTATTTTAGGATATGGGATCTCCCTCCTTAACTCCTCACTAAGTCAAAGATTTCTCCATTGAATCTCATCAGCTCAGAATTGCAAGAAGCTAAACCATTAAGATCATTGGCATCCAAGGTAGTGACAGTTGAAGACTAGTTGATCTCAAGATTGGAAGCCAATCCTCCCTAAATTTAAGGAATTTGTTGGTAAATTAATTTGTATAAATTCGAAGGCCTAGAGCCTCATTAGGATTCGGATTTTTGTTCATTATAGCCAAGAAGCATTTTCGAGTTGAAACTTTGTCACTGATCACTCTTGTGTATTTTTGATATTTTAATTAAAATGAGAAGCATTCCCTTGATCCATCCATCACTGAGTTGACTCATAGTGCTGAAGCTCTTGGGTTAGGGCCCAACCCTAGTAGTAGAGGTTCCTCTTCCTGTATATGTATGCTTAGATTACATTCATAGTTAATTTCTTAACTTCTTTTGGTGTTGTTAATTTGCAAGTATTGGTATGATTAATTAGTTTTCTTCCATTTGTGGATAGGTAGAACAGTGGTATCATAGTGACAGAAGGATTTTCAAAAAATCTAGTGATAGTAGTTTTCACCTCATCTCTCTCTTTTGGGATCATGACTTGAGGGACACTTTCATACAATCCAAAACATAGTTCTTGCTTTGTTGCATAAACTAGGGTTTCTTGAAGAGTAGGTAATTATCTTTAAGTTTCTTAGGATAAGTTGCAATTGTCATTTCTAGTCTCTCAGGTCTTGTATTGATTTCAAAACACTTCCATTCATGCACATAGCCATCAGATGCTAATAGTTCTATTTTCTTCCATTTAATAAATCTTTCCCATCTATAGTTGCATTTGTGTATAGATTCAGACAAGAATGTGTGTTTGTCCAAGAGCTTCTACATTGTAGGGAGACTACATATCGGTTGCCTCACCCAAATGTTATCCACCCATTTCACCAAAATCCACTAAAATCTCAATCCGAATTCTTGTTTTATAAGCAAAAATTGCCATTTCCATTGAGAAAATCCAACCATCTTGAAATACTTGCTTGAGTTCTGGGTAGTGTTCACCCCCTTCATGCCTTATTATGCTATTATCTACCTTTCCCAAGATTCATTCCACCTTCTAAACCACTTCCTAAGCTTTCAGCTTGTTCTCGTAGTAAAACAGGGGATAATGTAGGAGAACTAGGACATCCTATAGTTTTCTTGTAGGAAATCCTATAGCATCCTGTTTTGAGCCCGAATTGAGCAAAATCATCACTGAAGCTAGGATTAGGCCTATACTTGACGTCCATGCCATCAAGACCATTCTAACCCTCTTCCTTCATATATTTCTCCCTCGCCAAATAACAAGGAAATATTATCATTTGCATTCATAAAATGAAAAGATTAGTAAAAAGAGTTATTTTTATTTCCTAATTAGCACATGCATGAAACAAGTAATACTTCCTAGATCAGATTCCATGATCAGTTATTTTAAATCATCACATGTTATAAATAGGGTTAAACTAGGTTTCTTTTGCAAGAAAAATGTGTCAATGAGTAGATAGAGGATTTCATGTTACTTTACAAGCATCTTCCAATTCAGTCTTTCATTATTTAAAATAGGCAGCATTTCTTTTCTTTCATTTAGGATAATTTTCCCTTCTCCAATTGGTAGTCAAGCTTCTTCTAGTCAATAGAAGACTGGTTTGACAAACCCTAGTGGTCTATCACCCCAGTCGAAAAGTCATAGGATTAGACCATTACATTTATTTGTCTATGAAAAACTCTCACCTCCAAGTTTGTACGAACCCCAAGTTGATGAAGTAAAGTTGGTAGCCTTAGGAGTTGCAGCATTCTTGCTGTAATATTGGCACTCATCACTTTTTTGCGTCATTGCCTGGGAGATGTCTAAATAGATGTGATTTCTTCTTTCTTTCTTTCTTTCCTTATTTCTTTCTCATTCTGCAAATAGTTCCATTCAACAAGAAGTTGCAATTTGTTTTTTCTTTCTTTCAATTTTGAAATTACTTTCATTCGACAAGTAGTTGAACTTTGGTTTTGTTTTATTTCTATTCTACAAGAAGTTCAAAAGCAAAAGAAAAACCTAACAAAAAAAACTCCTTTCATGACTCGTAGGAGTAGAGACAATTTAGGAATTTATTTTCCACATAACCCCACCATGTCAAACAACCAACCTTCCCTCTTCTTCGGTGGTTGTGAGCTAGAGGACCCATTACGCAAGCAACCTGATATTTTTGAAGAGCCTATCAGGGAAGAAGAAGAGACTGTTCCACCAACTTACAATGTGGCTGAAAATAGAATGAAAGGGGAGACAGAGATAGAGCTGGGGGTTCATTTCCAATTATCGAAACTAGTGGGGATGCCAAGATGAAAAACATAAGTCCCTCTTCTCTTCCTTACATCCATGGCCTAACCTCTGAAGACCCAATACATTTTTGTTCAAGTTTGTTGTCATATGGAGAACTTATGATTACACCTCTGATGATCAGAAGTTGAAATTATTCCCATCCACTCTCAAATATGCAGCCTTGTGTTGGTTCATGGGTTTACCTGGGTATAATATCACCGCTGGGGCTCAGATGCAACAAGCCTTCAACGAAAAGTATAGGGACTACTGAAGTTCCATAGATGCCAAAGAGGAAAGTATTAGAATGACCTTGGGACATGATGAATCTTTAGAATATTATGAGGAAATATTCTAGCTCAGACAAAAGGGCCACGTGCACCCTTGATCCTGAATCGCTTAAGTTAGTACTTCTCAATGGGATAGGGAATATCTCCTAGAAACCCTAAACATGTTGTGAGGAGGGGATATCTATCAGTTACCCTACGATGATATCAAGACAGTTTTCAAGAATCATTCTAGAGAATTTAGAAAGAAGGGTAGGGCTAGTCAAGTTGTGGCCAGTTCATCCTCTTCCAACACATCTATGAGAAGTGAAATTGGGAACATGTTGGAAGAATTTAAGAGTGAAATTTTGCATACCCTTGCTCCTCAAATGGACACCATGCGGGTTAGAAGGAAGTAGGAGAAAAAGGAGAGAGCCTTAGCTATCTTCCGCCCTAGATGCACAAGGAGGCACCCTGTTGGGCATGGACTCCCCCCGAGGCATGTTTTGGGGCTCAAAGCCCAAGTTTTGACCCAAAATTGTTCTAAAGTCTCTACGAATTGTGGGCACGGAGCACGAAATGTATGATAGAGTCATAGGGTTGTCAGCCCTAGTTTTGTAATGTAAAGTTGGCCTACCCATGGTCCGTGGACCTGTTGAAGCCTCGAAAATCGTTGCAACAACATTGGGGAAACCACCCGGTCCGGACCTTAGTGCAGCTCCTTTTCCGTTTGGGATAGTGGCTCCGACTGGGGGTAATGGGGCCAGTTTCCCAGAAATAGATAAATGGGATGAGTGAATGCTTTATAGATAACACTAGTGGTAAGCGGAAGGCTAAAACTATTGACAGAAATATAAGTAAACGAAACTATCCCGGGAATATATTGAGCTCTAAAGCGTAGCTTTTGATGCTCTATGTCTAAAAGACAAACATATAGATGATTGTATCTTTAAGACATAGATATTGAATCATTTAAGATTGCTGTACTTAAATAGTTAAGTGCAGCGTTTGAAGCGAAACTACCACACTTTATACATTCATATCATTATCATATACATGATTTGAAGTAAAGACGCATCATATAAACATCCAATAGTGGAATGAATAAGATTTGCTGTTATAGCGCATGCATACAATCAACGATAGGAAGATTAATTACATAACAATTCACATACACAGAATGACTTCAGACAAAGATAGAAATACCATTTGAGCTGCTTGCCACTCCCAGATATCAATCGCTATGTGTAGTTCTTCCCTTAACGCATAAACATTCTTCAATCAATGACAATAGTGCACAATTGTGTAAAGAAATTCCTTCATTAAAGTAAGAACAACTGGTCGAGTTTCATAAAAGAATAAAGGCTAAAGCACAATAGTGCAAACTTCAGTCTGTTAAGTCTATTACAAAATTTTACGACCCTTTCTAAAAACATGAAAGGGTCTATAAATACAATACTGATCTAAAATATCTATAAAACAGAAATGCTACTTAAGCTGATATCAATAACTTTTGTTGCTATTTCGGCTGGCGATCTGGGGAGCTGGAGGATGATTCATGCGGTCGGCTGCTTTCCTTTGAATCTGAGCCGATTAATGGCAAGCATTGGCTCAATTTCAGGAGGTTTTTTGAGGCGCGAACTGAGCTGGGCAGCATAGGTGGCATCTTGGATGTCGGGAATTATATACTCGATGGCATCTGTTAAACATTTCAGGGCGGCTCTTTGTTCATGAGGCTTGACTAGGAAGTGCCAATATGTTTCCATGTTTAAACTATTAACCCCGGCGATTAATATTCCTCTGCCTTCTAACTCAGGATAACACGTTTGTTCCAATGCATTCATTGTTGTGATCTTTCCCGGTGTACACTGGGAAATCATGTTTGCTAAGTAGAGAGTGTTGTTAACTAGATCAACCAAATTACTGGAAGTTAATCTACATCTCGAAGCTGCTCTCTCTGCTTTTAACACCTGTGTGTGCCATTCCCTGAAGAGTATATCTTTATGAACCTCAAGTATCCTGGGCAAATTGGAGGCTTTTCCCGAATTTGAATCTTGCCATTCAAGATATGCTGTAATAGCTTCATCGGCTTGATTCAAGTCGTCCCTAGCTTTCTCTACCTACTCATTTATAGATGTAGTTAATTCGCAGAGTGGCTCCGCTTGAGCGATTTGTTGACATAAGAGTTTAATTTGCGATATCAGCGCATTGTTTATCAACATTGCCTCTTTCCTGAATTCTGTTATCTGCGAATCTCCTTTAATCTTCTCTAGCTGTGCTGTTATTTGAGTGATATGCTCATCCTTGGTTTTCACCAATTGCTCGTTTCCCGCTTTCAATTTTTCCAAAGCCTCCGTTAATTCGTTTTGTTTCTGGATTGCTGCCTGATCAATCCTCTGTTTCTCTGCTTCTAATTGCTGAGCTAATTGGTTATTTATTTGCTGTTGCACCAATAACTACTCGTCTGCCTGCACTGTCCTTTGTTGTTGTGCCGCTAACTGCTCCTCCGCTTGCATTACCCTTTGTTTTATCTCAGCTAATTCTGTTTGTAACGTGGATATTTCCTGGTCTTTAGTCTTTAATAAAAGACTTACCTCCGATGCTTTGTCGATGGTTGCAGCTGAATAAGCTCCAGCGTACTGTGGCAATTTAGTCAAATCATCGGAGGGATCCAGTTTCTCCTTCCACACTACATTGCCCGTGACCGTTTGTTCTGGAAAGATAGAAGGTTGATCAAGCCTTCGTCTCTTCCTCGATCGTTTTACCACTGCTTTGTGCCTTGGGCTGTAGAATACATCCAATGGCGGAATATCTTCTACTTGTAGAATGATTTGGTTGCTGGGATCTTTCGGAATTACTTCAATATCTTTAGGTGGGCCGCTGGTTCCACTCAGAACCTGGGATGAGGTATCATCCTGCATATCACTGGTCTTAGGAGTATCAGTACTCTTTGAGTCTTTCCCTCCACTGATAATGGTGTTGAACTGCTGCCATTTCTTTTGCAATTCAGGGTCTGTGTTGGTATCGGTGGTGGTCTGTTTAGATTGAGACTCCTTCAGCAATTGTTCTTGTTTTTTCTTTTGTTGCTCTTCCTGTTCCTTTTGCCGCATCTCCGCCTGTTCTCTTTGCTGTTTATCCTCCTGCTCTTTGCGCTGTCTATCTTCCTGCTCTTTCTTTAGCTTCTCCTCTTCGTCTTTCCTTTGTTGTTCCTCCTGCTCGCTATTATTTGCTTTCATTGTAGCAGGAGGTTCCTTTGTCTGTTGCTGGCTAGGCTTGCTTAATGATGTTGCTTGGGTTGGTGTTAATAAATCTAGAGGCAGAGTTTGCAACCTCTGCTCTCTAAGTTTATTAAACTCAGTTAACCCTTCATCGTTGTATCACATCTTGGTGAGTTCTTTGGCTTGACCTATTGATTTAGCTGAAGCGAACATGTCATCGAACATATCTTCTTGATGATCAAATATTGCTAATTTGGCATGTTCCAAGGCGGCATAGGCAGTTCGATTTGGGTCAAATGCTCTATTGGGGATTGTAGCCAGAGTTAAAGCTTGAATCTTTGCGGCCTCTTTTTCCGCATGTTTGAGATCATGCAGGGTAAAGACACCACATCTGAAGGGAAAAGTAGGCCAGCCCCTTTTCTTCTCCTTTTTGAGAGTCAGTGTAGTACTCTCAGCTGTAATTTGATATGCAATTTCCCTTGCTAGCAATTTATTAGGAACATACAAGGGGAGGACATGAGGATTGGCTTGGCTGCCGTATACTCTGATATAGGTAAAATGCTCTTCCCCAAACCAACTAGCTACTGCTGGCAAATCAAAGGAGGCTAGGTAGGAGATCCTTGAAATGGGTTTATCAAAAATTGAATAATAAACGGGAACCATGAAACCATTACAAATCTGATACAAATGGTTTTTATAGGACGACTTCCACATCTTGCGATGATAAATATGAATGGGCGAGGGGTCCTGTGCAGTCCACCTCCAACCAAGAATAGGGAATTCGGAATTGAAACACAAGGTATCTAGGATATATGCACTATAGTAGAATGGGGGGATTTTCCTTTCAGCGACTCTAGTTTTATTCCTAAAGTCACGAACAGCTAATTCTAGCTTATCCGAAAGGATAGTAGCCCAATCCATAATCATGCTGTTTACAGCCGCTTCCATAAGAGGAACCATCTCAATGGTAAAAATGGCAGAGTCGTGTAAACCCCACAATCTACACATCATTATACCCGCATAGCAATAAGGAGAAGCCAAAGAGTCGACTGAGTACTTACCGGAGGATTCGTGCTTGTGTTTATTTGGATTTTGCCTCCAGTCCTTGATGGGTTCGGACTCAATCTCATTCTCGCTTGCGAATTTCTCCAAGAAGGCGTTGTTGTATATCTTCTCGGGCTTAGGAAAATGATACATTTGCCTCAGGTCTTCTGGCTTGAATGACCCAAAAATCCTTCCATCTCTTGTGCTAAAAGTTCTGTCAGTGATGGGGATTTCTTCAATCGCCCATCGCACCATGTCTGTATATGGGAGAATTTGCTCCCTGGCTGCTATCCTGTGAAGGAAAGAATCAGCCAAATCCTTGAGAGTGCAGTCCGACTTCTTTAGTGAATCTGCGGTAGCTTCTTCTACCGTCTGCTCTGGTTTCTCAGCCTCAATTAAGTCATAGGTTCCTTGCCAAGTTACTGTGGCGAGGCCTACGCATGTTGTGTCGGATATTAGGCCTTTTTTGCTGTTTGCAGCGGCTTGCCCTGCGGTTGGTGGATTAGAAGCACCTGCGGTCTTCTTAGACTTCTTACCCATCATGCCCGAACTCCTGTCTAGGACTGAATTGTGCACATAGAGGCAATTTGGCGTAACACAGAGATAGCGAAAAAAACTCACAATTGATAGCCAATGAATAGATGAGCACTGATATATTTTTCTTTTTAAAACAGGCGCGGAGACAATCTATAGACAGATCTTAGGACATGAATCCATTAAATGACCGTATAGAGCCTGCCACCTTATAAATGCCCATTATATCAATATTTAGTCGAAAGATCTCTTCAAGCATGCAATGGACGTATTGGCGGCTGAGCGGGAGTGATTATGTCTTAAATAACAGTAAATTGAGCTTTCCAATCACTTTAACGGCTTTCTATTGAAAACTGTGCCTTATCGCATCGCATCGGGGGCTATGACAAGTCTGGCTTAACAATGCCTTGAGTATCGCCGATCGCCGATTGCGATATCGCATCGGCGAAAGGCTTATGTGCATTAAGTTTCGAACAAGGGGACCCGCCGATCGCCGATTGCGATATCTCATCGGCGAAAGGCATATGTGCAATGTGATTAAAATGAAGGGGAACTGCCGATTGCCGATCGCCGATAGCTTATCGCATCGGGGCATTGATATGGGGTGCTTTTGGTAGTGCATTGGGTATCGCCGATCGCCGATCGCCGAATACTATATCGCATCGGCGGAAAGCCTTATGCCATTATGTTGTGTCCCTTATGTCATTGCGATATGCGATCTTGCGATCGCTTTATCGCAATGACCGAAATTGGCTTTATTTCTTTTAAATGGATATTGCTTTTTTAAAAAGGGTTTTCTATAAAGCGCTCATTTGATTATCGGACCTTTTGTTAAGTAAAAGTTTTGATATCAATTTTATTTTAAGGGACCCATTTCATATTTTAATGTTTTTTATGAATAAAAATAACATGAAATGGGGGGTTGTTTGTAAAGCACAACAATTGGCGATTCACTGGAAGAACCAGTTATCTCTTGAAAAATAAAAAATGCTTAAACTTTTTGAAAATAGAGTTCCAACTATAAAGGAAAATTCTGATATAACTAGGTATCTATGCATTCTGAATATCATAGAAGTAATTTTGCTAACCTCCTCCTTTTGCTAATTTGAAATAAATACATTTTAAGTTTCAAATAGGCCTCTGTTGGTTTATAATGATAAAAATAGAAAAATCTCTCCAAATCAGCCTTTATAGTAAACTCGCCTGTCATAGGTAGAGCCTCTGCTACCAGCAAACGTTTATAGTCTCGACAGGGATACCTTTTAACCATATAATTGTCCATTGTCCCATCCATTTAAGAGTATGATTATCAGAATGAATTCAAAACATGCTTTCATATTTTGTTCATCTTTCTTTTTTCTGTCATTGACAGGATAAAAAGCCATTGCCCTGGTTTGGTGGCCAGCTATTGACAATGCCACTCACTGGTAGTAGTCTGACTGAACAAGCTAGCTCGTGATGAGACTCCTTGTCTTGAAATTTCAAGCCATTACCCTGTTTTGGTATACAGTATTGGTAATGTCAGTTAAACTATTTCCCTATGAACATGGTAAGCAGGCTTGTAATAAGACCTCTTATCTTTAATATCTTTATATTTTAGAATTACACTCTGAAAAATCGTAATCTTTAATGAATGGGGTGGACAATTTCTTCCTTGAGAATTAATGGATGACAGGTTAAGAGTTGAAGATGCTGATATTGAATTGACTCCTATCTTTGATATTGATAACCTTTTGAGACCAATTTGAAAACAGAAAATGACTTATATTACTTTTATGCTTTTAGGAGGAGTTGATCAAAGTTAATTTGTGATTTCAGAATACAATGATACCTAATTTCCCAAGAATTATCTCTTTCGTTTGAAAGTTCTATTGTTTGAAAGCAATTACTCATGATACTTCTGTGAGACAACTTTTCAAATATAGTGAAAGGCCAATGGAATATGCCTTTAAACTTTATTTCCTAAAAAGAAAAACCTACAAACTAAAAAGAAAAAATCCTACGGAAATAAAAAGGAGAAGGGGTCACCTTCTCAATTGAAGAACTTTTTTAGGATAAGGCCATTTACAGGGAGAGACTCCCTCAAACCTGCTAAATCTTGCAATAGAAAGGTTGAATGGCCTATTTTCTCACAAATATGAAATGGTCCAAGCCACAACTTTTGGAACTTGGTGTGTTTGCCTTTGTCCTCATGGGCTTTATCCCATTTCAGAACTAAATCGCCAACTTGGAATTGTTTTGACCCTGATGAAACTGAATCAAAAGCTGCTTTGATGATTTGTTGATGTTTGGCATGGGTATCCTTGGCCTTTTCTCTCTCTCCTTCTAGTTTTAAGATTTGATCATATCTGAGCTGAATAGAAGAGGAAGGGGCTTCTTCAATGAACTGTACTAGGGCTAAAGAAGGAAGAACAAGATTTGTAGGCAATATTGCTTCCTTTCCATATACAAGATTGAACGGAGAGGTTCCTATAGAAGCCTTCTGTGTTATCCTATCAGCCCATAATGCAAAGACTAAGGATTTATGCCAATTCCTATGATTTTATTCGATTGTTCATTTCATAATTTTGATCAGATTCTTGTTAGTGGACTCTGCCAAACCATTACCCTGAGGATAGTAATTAGCAGAATACTTTAACTTAAATCCTCCCTTTATAGCAAAATCAAACATAGAATTGCCTGAGAAATAAGAAGCATTATCAAATACAAGAGCAGTTGGGACACCAAACCTGGTAATGATGAATTGGTCTATGAATTCAATGATTGCTTCAGAATTTGATGTCTTCAAAGGGATTGCCTCAACCCACTTAGTGAAATAGTCGGTAGCAGTGAGAATGTACTTATGCTGCTTGGAAGAAGGTGGATTAATTTCTCCGATGATATCCAATCCCCATTGCTCAAATGGTTGTTCAATGTTGACTGGTTGCAAAGGGAAAGCTGATTTTCGTTGTCTTCCACTAGCAGTTTGGCAACTGAGGCATTTCCTTACATACTCGTGTGCATCTCTAAATAAAGTTGTCCAATAATATCCAGCATGAATAATCTTGTGAGCTGTTGTGTCAGCTCCAAAATGTCCCCCTGCTGGTCCATCATGTAACTCCTGCAATACCTTTTGAGCTTCAGCTTTCTCAAGGCATCTAAGTAAAATAGAATCATAATTCTTCTTAAAAAGCACATCATCAATAATTGTAAAACTCTTTGCTTTTAACCTGATGGCCCTTTTGCTTTTGTAAGATAAATTTGGAGGAGCATAACCGTTTTTTAAATAAAATATCAAATCTGCATACTGAGATTCGGAATCAGTGACACTTATCTGATTGATTTCTTCAGTTGGATCTGTATCGCTCGATTCAGGAATGTTGGAAGCTCCTGCCAATATCCTGCAAAAACCTTGGCCTCTAACAATCTTTGCTGGCCTAATTTCTAAGTCATACTCTTGAAGCGCTGTGACCCAATTTGCCCTTTTTTCACCCAGTTCTTTTTGTATTAATAGTTGCCTAACAGCTGGGAAAGGAACTATAACTTTTGTGTGGGTTTTCAGAAGGAAGGGTCTATAATGTTTGACTGCTTTAAACACAGCAAAGGCTTGTTTTTCCACATCGAAGTAATTCAATTCGGCACCCTGAAGATTTGAGCTAAAAAATGAGATGGGTGCCTCCAAATTGTGATCATTTAGTTGCGTAAGTACTGCTGCATATGAAGAATTGGATGCGATAGTATACAATGTAAAAGGATTAGAGAAATTTGGAGTACTTAAGGAGGGGGCGTTGATAATGGATTGCTTTATCAAATCAAAAGCTTCTTTTTCTACTAATCCCCACTTAAAGACTGCATTTTTCCTAATCATTGCCTGGAGGGGCAAAATAATATGAGAAAAATTTGGTACAAATCTTTTAACAAAATTAATCTGACCAAGAAATGACTGCATCGATT
>APFE030695775.1:60786-91767 GCA_000404065.3 Pinus taeda | reverse complement strand
CACATAGAAAATAGTCAAATGCCATCCCTAAATGGTCTTTTCACGCAAGGAATGTCTCATCGATCTCCAATCCGTCCACCTGATGAGCGCAAGTGATTCAGGAGGATGTGACGGAAACCCAGGGGGCATGCACCCTGGTTTGTTTCAGCAGGAAAAACTTGGGTATAGAGTAGGTTTCCGCAGAGGATATGTGACTAGTCTGACGAACCCGTCCTTACAAGAAAATGGGATTAGACTGGAATAAGATACCTTCGTTAAATTTATGTGAGTGGAGGCGTCTGCACCACTCACCTTTGTCTATTTCGGTAGACATCGCCAAGGAAGCATTTTGTCCGCAACGCGGATGGGAAGCTTTCATGGTAACCTGGGAATTTTTCGCTATACCTGGGGGCATGCAAACCTTTCCGCATGCAAGCGAAGAGCGACCACTTATTTTTTTAAATTTGTAGGTCCTCTAACCCTTTAAACTCGTAAGGCTGGGCGTTTCCTAGCTTGCATAAAAAAAGGATCCAGGGCAAAGCTTACAAAAGGTGCAAGCCCCATAAAAAATGGCATCTTAGATGAGACATCCTTATTATACGACTGGCGAGCAGTGTTACCACAGGATTCAAGCTCGTTTAAAAATAAACTCACCACGAGCAGTTTTAACGCGGAATTCAAGCTCATTAAAAAATAAACATAAGCACCGAGCAAATGTTTCCCCCAGAGTTCAAGCTCATTAAAAAATGAACCGGTAAATAACCATTGTGAATGCCTTATCATCAGCTTTTGAGCCTTGGTCGTGTTCTCATCATCACCTCCACTGTTTTTAGCCGATCATTCACCTCCATTTGATTGTTTACCCTTTCGAGGAACATGTGCGAAGAGTGATTCTATTAGTCATCCTTGTGACACTACCGTGATTGGAAAATTCCAAACCTTACCTGGAATCAGCTGCTACTCGAAATCATCACTCATTCCTCGAAAAACGAGTCTCCTTTAAGCTCTTTTCAACTGACTCGTAAAATATGAAAAGATTGCCGAGAAATTAGCCTCTCCGGCTCGTTTAAGTCATCGGAAGTGCTATCCCTCCTCTAGATTTTAATCTTTTTGGAATTGAGGGATTATTACACAAAAAGATCAAGCGCTTGTCTTGTTTGGCTCGTTAAAACTATCGAAAATTCATCCCTTTCATATTATTTTACGTTTTTTCGGGCTTAAGGGATTATATGACGAAAAAGAATCTTTGGGGTCTCCTTTCCGTCCCTTTCAGACTCTTTAAAATTGAAAAGGACCGAGTTATCTTTGTCGTTAAACTCGTTAAAACTGAATAGCGACAAACTCGTCCAAATGGACGAGAATGAATTTCACTGTCGCTAGGCTCGCTAAAATATAGCGACAGATTCGCCCGAAGGGCGGATTATGGAACAAGCATATGCTATCCTCCTCAAGCTTGAAAAAAATAAAGAGGCACTGGTCAGCAATGACTAGGGAAAGTTGGGAAGAAAATTTGAAAAAACTTTAATGGTAGCAAGTCACTCTTGAACATGACACTTTCTCTCCGCATCTGAGTCGGGTTGGGTTGTTCCATTCACTGGTCATATCACCATTGGTCCATCACACCATCCATATTTGGGGTTAACGCTATCAATCCATCGTCAGTGTCGTCGATATGTCCAAGAGAAGTCATTCAGAGAATTCACCTATGTCTCACCCACTACAATACATTCACACTCCATTCTTTTCATGACTGCCACCCTGAACACTATATCATCATATCGTTTTCACCTCCAAAATCATTTGCTTCATTCCATGTCATAGATATGGGATTCATTAAGGGCTTCCTACGACGGGTCACTTCTTGTCGACATTAGCTCATTATCCAAGAAGTTGACTTAGGAACAACCCTTTCAGTACTTTGAAGCTTGCATGCCTCAATGGCAAGTTTCTCACTTTCGGCGACAGGTTTACATTAATGGTCTTCGACCGAGAGATTTTGCATGGTATTCGACGCCAAGTCTTTTTTCACACTACGCAAATTTTATTGTAGTACCTTGAGGTTCATTGTCATTATTGGTGATTCCTCTCGTGCCTGTTAACAGCTTACATCATTGGCTGGTAATCAGGCAATGTCTTTCCTTGTTCGACTCCAGAACATTTTTCACATGGATCGACTTATACTCCGAGTGAAGATTGAACGCGTTTTGAAGACCTCGGATCTAGTTTCATCCATCCGGGTTGCGATATATTCAGGAATATAAATACATCAAATGTATATCATTGTCGAACAAATGATCATCCAAATCAAAGGATGATGAGTCCGAATCATCAGTCTGCCACACAGACGATTGTCTGTCCTATGTACATGAAAATGAATTTATAAAGCTGAGCAAGGGAATGCCCGCCTTAGCTAGATCATGAAAAATGTTGTCAAGATAATGTATTGTATTGTATCTTATTACAGGTCGCATCCCAGCTCGAAAAAACTTCGGATCCTCATGGTAAAGCATTTCACCCGACATCAAAAGATTAACGACCTCATGCTTTAGGGGACAACTGTTATAGACATTTTTGGGCACTGCAACCCCAATCATAAATGTCCATAAACTGAGGGCTCCTAAGTTCCCTAAAAGTGTTGCCTTCACCTACCTAAAGAACAAGGTCACTAATAGCATTATCTCCCAGAAGTTCTCCACTAAAAAACTGCTCAAAAATGGTTCAAAAACTCGACTATCACTGAATACCCATGCAGAGGATGCGATGCATATCACTTCCAAGTGTAAAGGGGGCGATGCATACATGAATGGCCTCTCTTTAGGGGTGCGATGGTCCTGGGGATATGGACAAATGCGCGAGGACAGGGGCCAATTTGTGAGGTGGAGATCATGGAATCTTTGCCAGAAGCTTTGCCCCTCTGAGCACTTGCCTCTCTGTTTTCGGACCAGGGAATAGTAAGAGATCAAGTCTCTAAAGTGGAATCAAGAAACTTTAAGAGAGGACACTAATCAAGAACCCAGAAGGATGATTACCTCCCTGACAATCATCTATATATGGATCCCTCATCATAGAGATCTAGAGGCTTTGAATCTTGTATCTTGTAGAGAAGTTTGTGGTTTTGTGTAACTTCATAGGGTTGTGATGATTCTAAGCTTTACTTGAGGTGAAGAAGGCTCTTGGCTGGAGGGATGATGTTGTCAGAACATATGGTTGTAATCCTCTTGCTATTCTTGATCTTAATAAAGCTATTCAAGTTTTCCTCCATATTCTTGTATGTTTGATGATATATGCATTTGTATGGTTAACACATATCTAGTCCTGTGTTATTTATGAATATAGAACTCTGTTCTTCGATAGTAGTATGTTGCTTTGATTCCATAGGTGCTCTTTGAAGCTAGGCAAATGAAGAAGAAGCGGCAAAGACCTATCAGGAAGGAAAGGAATCAAACAAGGAAACCAAGCGCAAGACTAAGGTTGGTGTCCTTTGTTCCACTCTTATCTATTTTCATAAAGGAAAGCGAAAGTAGACTTTACTTGTTTGTTTCTAAGATAGCTACCAGTTTGTTGTGCTATACAACAACCCCCCATTTCAGAAAATTTTACTTTAGAAAACTATAATATGAAATGGGTCTCTTTTAGATTAAATTGGTATTAACCCATCACTCTTCTAAAGGTCTGGAAACAAACAAAACATAGGCCATTCGAAATTCATATTACAAGATCTATCAGGAAAGAGGGACTCTCTTCCTGTTAATGGCCTCATCTTAAAGAAATTCTTCAATTGAGGAGGTAATCCCTTCTCTTTTAATTCAGTAGGATTTGCAATTTTTAGGACCATTAGGAAATAAATTTGTAAAATAGCTTCTATTGGCCTTTGCTATATTGAAATGTTGCTCGGAAGAAGTAATTTTAATATTTACTTTTGTAAAATAGAAACCTTAAACAAAAAGGACAAGTTCTAGGAAATTAGGTATATTAACATTCTAAAGACCCCATTTTATTTTTGTGAAAATGCTCTCAAGATTTAGAACTACTGTAAATCATTTTAATGTTTTCAAACTGGCCACAAAAGGGTTATCAATATCAAAACAGAGACTGATTCAATCTTAGCATCCTCAACTCTTACCTTGTCATCCATTTTCTCTTAAGGAGAAAATTATTGTCCATCCCATTCATCCAAGTTTATGATTACTCAGAGTGTAATTCTAAAATATCTAATATAAAGATAAGGGGTCTTATCACAAGCCTGCTTACCATGATCATTGGGAAATAGTCTAACCGACATTACCAACGCTGCATACCAAAACAGGGTAATGGCTTATACGCATAAGACAAGGGGTCTCATCACGAGCCAGCGTGTTCGATTAGATTATAACCAGTGAATGGCATTGTCAAAACAGCTGGAAACCAAACCAGGACAATGGTTTTTTATCTTACAAAAAAAATGGAAAAGAAAAGAAATACAAAATATGAAAACATGTTTTAAATTCATTCTTTTAATCATACTTTGAGATGGGAGGGGTCGTGGACAATTAAATGGTTAAAAGGTATCCCTGTCGAAACTATGAACGTTTGTTGGTAGCAGAGGCTCTACCTGTGACAAAGGAGTCAATTAAAAAGGCTAAGTTGGAAAGGTGTTTTGTTTTATCATTATCAACCAATAAAGGCCAATTTAAAACTTAGAATGTATTTAATTTTAACGAGAGAAGGAATTAGAAAAAAACATGTTTTTATTATATTCAGAATGTGTGTATACTTATTTATATTAGAACTTTCATTTTTGATAAAGATATCTATGTAAAGAAAGTTCAAATATTCCAATATCTTTTTCAGAGATAATTGTTTCTTCCAGCGAATCGCCAATTGTTGTGCTATACAACAACCCCCCATTTCAGAAAATTTTACTTTAGAAAACTATAATATGAAATGGGTCCCTTTTAGATTAAATTGGTATTAACCCATCGCTCTTCTAAAGGTCTGGAAACAAACAAAACATTATAAAAACCTTTTTGAATTGATAAATAATCGGTCTTAAAAATAAAATGAATAATTCTTTATTATTGCGATAAAGCGATCGCAAGATCGCATATCGCAACAACAAAGGATGCATAACCATGACCCATTGATTCTCCCCGATGCGACAAAAGCGAGTAACCATCAGTTATCGGGAAAAATAATAATAAAAGACCCTCCCCTTGCTCCAATGCGATATTGCAATCGGTAATCGGGGAATGCAATATGAATATATCGAACTCTCCTCCTTAAAACTCCCGATGCGAGTCAAGCGATATCACTATCGGCGATCGTGGATTCCACAAAAACTTAAATAAGATTGCCCAAGGCTTCCTCCGATTGCCGATTGCAATGAAGCCAAACGTGACTTTCGAAAAGGATTGATATGACTTCGGTATATTATATTAATTATCATTAAAAGCCTTTTCTCTTCCCGATAGTGATTCGCTTGCGTCCAACCGCCAAAAAATCAAATCCTCGCTTAAACGATTATTCGGAAAATAAAGGATATAATGAGCATTTAAATGATTGACAGGTTTAAACGGCCAATTAATGGAGTAGTTATGCCTAAATCCCTTCAGAGATTGTATCCGCGGGAGCCTTATGATAAATCTTCCATTATTCATTGATTGACACAATTCCTCCATACTTGGTTTTCACCATCTATTCTCCGCATTACGTTCATTTTTCTCTTGTGCAGAGTTTTTCCGCAGTAACGATTTCAGACCAAAAGGGGAAGAAATCTAAGAAATTTGGAACGACTTCAGCTTCTGCGATAACAGGACAACATGCCACTAATCCAGGACCAAGCAAAAAGGAATTAATCTCGAATACCACATGTCTCGGCCTTGGCAGTACTACTTGGCAGAATATTTACAACCTAGTTGAAGCTGAGGAACCTCAGCAAACATCGGTACGAGCTACAGTAGGCTCAAGCTGGAAATCTGATGCTACTTTAAAAGATTTCGCTGATTCCTACCTACACAGGATAGTGGCTCGAGAGCAAATTCTTCCATATACGGATGTGGTGAGATGGGCAATTGAAGAAATTCCAATTACAGACAGAACATTAGGTACTGTTGATGGGAGAGTATTCGGTTCATTTCAGCCCAATGATTTCAGACAAATGTACCCCTTGCCCGAACCAGAGAAGAAGTATAATAAAGCATTTCTGGAGAAGTTTCGAGATGAGAATGAAACTGAGTCAGAGCCTATACGGGAATGGAGACAGAATCTGGCGAAACACAAACATTAGTCTTCGGGTAAGTACTCCGTCGATTCCTTATGCTCTCCTTATTGCTATGCTGGAGTCATGATGTGTCGAATGTGGGGATTGCATGATTCTTCAAAATTTTCCATATAGATGGTACCTTTGATGCAAGCAGCATGTAATAGTGAAATCATGGATTGGGGGACTATATTATCGGATAATTTGGCCACAGCTATTCTTGAATTCATAAACAAATCCCGTGTTACTGATAGGTTCATCCCTCCATTTTACTTTAGTGCCTATATTTTGGACACCCTCTGTTTTAATTCCGAGTTTCCCGTGTTAGGGTGGAGATGGACTCCACTGGACCCTATGCCTATTCATATCTACCACCAGAAATTATGGAAAGCTCATTATAAACATCACTTATACCAAGTCTGTAATGGATTCATGCTACCTATTTACTATGCAATTTTTGATAGACCTGCCCCTAAGATCTCCTCTCAGGCAGAGATTGACTTGACAGCCTTAGGAACCTGGTTTGGAGAAGAAAAATTCACTTATGTAAGAGTTTTCGGCAATCAGGCCAGGCCTCATATCCTCCCCTTGTATATACCAGACAAATTATTAGCTCACGAGATAGCATATCAGCTTACAACCGCATCAGCTACAAAGACTCTCAGAAATTCAAAGAAGCAAGTTTGGCCTCCTTTTCCTCTAAGGTGTGGCATCTATTCTCTGCATGATTATAAACATGCAGAGAAAGAGGCGGAAAAAATTAACATCTTAAGTCTCGCCACTCTGCCTAATAGATGTTTCGACCCGAAGAAAGTCATCTATAATGCTCTAGACCAAGCCAAACTCACTAAATTTGAACATAAGGAAGATGAGTTTGATGACCTGTTCTCCTCAACCGAGTCAATATTTTAGGTGCAGTAGCTAGCTAGAATGAGATACCATGATGATGGGTTAGTAGAATTTAATAAACTTAGAGAGTAGAGGTTGCAAACTCTGCCTCTAGATTTGTTAGCTACTGCCCTGATGATACAATCAAGAGAGCCTGAGCAGCAGCTTACCAGCGAACCTCCTGCTACATCCGAAATCTTTGAAGAAGTCCAAAGAAGAGAGTAGGAGGAACTCCGGAGGTTAGAACAGGAAGAGGCACAGAGGAAAGAACAAGAGGAATCACAGAGGAAAGACAGAGATGAAGCAGAAAAGAAAGAATAGGAGAGAATACGGGAGGAGGAACAGAAAAAGCAAAAGGAGCAGAGCAGCAAGGAGGTGAGTGTCGATACTCAAATGGACCCAAGATTGCTCAAGGAATGGAAAAAATTTAATACAATTATAAGAAATATTGAGAGCTCAATGGATGCCGATACATCCAAAGCGGGCGATACACAAGATACAGCATCAAAGGAGGTTCCAAGCAAAGGAACCAGCGGCCTACCCCCGACTACAGTAGTAGAAATAATTCCCAAAAATCCTTCCGATCAAATTATTTTGCAGGTGGAGGACATTCCTCCACTAGATGTTTTGTATAGCCCAAAACACAGGGTTGTAATAAAGCGACAGTGGAAAAGGAGAAAGATTGATCAACCTTCTTTGTTCCCTAAACAAACAATAACACCCAATGTGGTGTGGAGGGAAGAATTCGACCCCTCCGATGACCTGACAAAGTTATCCCAATATGCTGGTGCCTATTCAGCAACCACCATGGATAAGGCATTGGAAGTAAGCAATTTGTTGAAAGAAAATGATCAAGTGATCGCTTCACTACAAGCACAACTATCGAAGGAACAACAGAAGTCAGAACAACTACAACAACAATTGTCCACGCAGCAACAGTTAAATCACCAGCTCAACAAACAGTTGCATGAAGAGAAACAAAGGATCGATACGGGAGCGATTCAGAGAGAGAAAGAATTATCAGAGGAATTATCAAATTTGAAGGCAATGACTGAACATATGGCAAAGATAAAAGATGAGCAAATTGCTTAATTATCAGCTCAGGTAGAGAAGGTCAAGAGTCTTCCCCAGCTTGCCGAGTTCAGAGCAGAGGCAATGCAGATTAACAAGGCATTAATAACACAAATAAGATTGTTGTGTCATGAAATTGCCCAAGTTGAACCTCTGTGCGACATAACAACATCTATAATAGACAAATCAGTTGATGCCAGGAAGGATTTAGATCAAGCCGACGACACTTTGACAGATTTTCTTACTTGGCAGGACTCTAATGAGGGACAGGCAGCAAACTTGCCCAAAATATTAGAATCCCATAAAGAAATCCTATTCATGGAGTGGCAGTCCCAATTAATGAAAGCAGAGAGAGCTGTTTCTAGATGCAAGTTATCTACGAGCAATTTAATTGACTTGATCAATAATACTCTCCATTTATCTAACATGATTTCTCAATGTACACCAGGTAAATTATTATCAGCCAAGACATTGGAGCAGTCATGTCACCAAGAGCTAGAAAAGAAAGGGAGATTGATCTTAGGAATTAAAAGTTTAACTTGGGACACTTATTGGTTGTTCCTAGTAAAACCATACAGCCAGAGAGCCGCCCTCAAATGCCTAACGGATGCAATTAGGTGTATCATTCCCGATATACATGATGCCACCTATGCTACTCAAATCAATTCTCGTCTCAGCCACTCTCAAGAAGTGGAACCAATGCTGGCAATATGCCAACTCAAGACAAAAGGCAAATAGCCAGAATGATAAATCATTGTTGTCGATTACCAGATCACTGTGTGGGAGATATTCAAGATCGGATTATACCAATTTAGTAGCATTTTAATTTTGTAGTTTGTTAGCTTAGTTTAGTATTTATAGACCCTTTCATGTATTTAGAAAGGGTCGTAAGTTTTTGTATATGACTTAAGCCTTAAGTTGCACTACTGTACTTCAGGCATATTCTTTTATGAAAACTGGACCAATCTTTTCAAATTTTGATAACGAAGCTTTTATGTAAATGTGCACTACTGCCTTTATCTAAAAGTATTTCTGAGTCGGAAGAAGGAATTCAAATTGCGATTGGCGTTGGGAATGATTCGCAACTCATATGGTACAATTATCTATGTCTGAATTTATTCCTTTTATGTGAATTTTTTTTTGGTCATTCTTGCTATTATTGAATATGTGAATGTGTTTTAACAGTAAACTTTATACTTTCCACTATTGGATGTTTACAGTTTGCTATTCTCTCAATCATGCATAAATCAGTAATATAAAAAGAGAAGTGTAACAATGTTTTATCAATTACTTCGTTCAACTAATTGAACAAGGCAATTATCATTTAAATGAATGTTTTTGTTTATTGAATATGGTCATCTATATGCCTATCAGCGAACACAGATTACTAAACATTGCACTTAAGAATAGAAGCTTCCCAGGATAAAATAGTCATTTACGTTTTCGCTCATAGAATAAGTCCTCCATTTATTATCACTTATTAGAAAACCAATCATTCATCCACCCCCTTTTATTCATTACTAGGAAACTGGTCCCATTATATCCAGTCAAAGCCACCATCCCAAACGGAAAAGGAGTTGTATTAAGGTCCGGACCGGGTGGTTATCCCCCGATGTTGATGTGACGATTTTCGGGGCATCAACACAGTCTTAGTGGGAATAGCAGCTCCGAGTGGACACTATTCCCGGTAACAATCTTACACAACGAGCACTCTTGCTAAGAAAAAGTTGTCTTCCTTTTTCATGTTTTCCCATGTGTCATAGTCAAAAGAGTGCACATGTTCATTGTCTATGCATAGTGTGTTGCAACACCATGGTATGTCCGCAAAATGTATGTCTTGCGCTTTTACTCTTTTCTTTACTGTGGACGCTTTAAATTTCGAGCTTGTTGGTATTTATTGTCTTATTTTTCTTGTGTGCTGGTTTACTTGAATATCTTTCTTGTCGACCATGCCTTCACCAAATGGGTCAACCAATGCGCTGGTGGCTGCATTGGATATATCACCTCATGTGAGTAGGCCCATGTTTAGCATAGAGGTAGGAGTAGTGTTTGCTTCTTATTTATTTTTCTTGCATGTTTTGTTTTTCTTATATAATTTTCTTGTGTTTATTTCTATCCTTTGCTTGTTTGTTTGTTTACTTGTTATGCACCCGTAGGCTTAGCTTCACATGAAACCATGTTTGGCTCTTGAGACAAGAAAGGTGAAGTACAAGAGGACTTGTACAACTATCGACAATTGGTTATATGTTATCCTCTCTCTTATGTAGAGATTTTTGTCTTCAGTCGATGATACCCTGATGGGAAATATGTTATGTTCAAAGAAAGTCTTGGTGAAAACACAACACTTGCACTTTTAACTAGTACCACCTACTCTAATTAGTTTTTCTATATTTGGTTAACCCTTGTCATCTTAGTTAAGTAGAGTAAGGTGAGGGGGGAAACCTTAACAAGTATGCCATAGGTATATATAAAATACTTCTCTGAAGGGGCAACCTCTTCTACTCTTAATAAATAAGTGTCTATGCACAGTTCCCTGAAAATGAAAAAATGAAAAATAAAATAAGGGTGAAAGAAGATAAAGGCTTCCTGCGTAGAGAGGTGATGCAAGTAACTCTGCTAGGGTACTGACCAAGCTCGCTAGGAACGAAGCGATGCGTGTGTTCCTACATGACTCTGCCGAGGTATTGTCCAGGCATGTTGGTAGCGAAACAACACCAAAGATGTAACTAAAACTATATCATTCATATTAGTTATGCATCAATATACCCTTCTTCCCCAATCAAAACAAATCAATTGACTTGGCTTAGTATGTGTTCTAACCGATCAAGAGAATAGTAGGGACTATATCTTTAACTCAATCTAGTGAGTAAGAAATGACGATCAAAGAATTGAACAATACTTACGAAGGAGTTAGACTTGCTTTTCATGAAACAAGGTCCATAAAGAGAGCTAGAGTTCTACTAGTGTGTCGTCAATGTTGTAGTGGCTACAACCACCCTCCAAAATTTTTACTTCGCTTTTTTTTAGAACCTCCCTCCTCATAATCTTCGCAACATGTCGTGCACTGCTCAGGTACTTGTGTTTTTATTTCAAGTTATCTTTCACTTTGCGGCTTGTGTTCGCTAACTTGTCTTTTTGACCAACCACAAGATGACCTCGTGACTCCGTTCACTTCCAATTCCTGTGTTGTCTTGGAAAACTGTGCAATCCTAGAGGGAAACCAACCTTGCATTAAAAATTGTCTATAGTAGAATGGTAGTGAACCCTACTCTCCAGAAATGTGTAGAGTAGTCCAGCAGATAGCCTTGCTTAGAGAAATTGCACAGAGCATCCAAACATTAGGCTTCGGCTTAGGAATTGTGCAAATCCAGCTGGAAGGTTATCTTCAGCTGGGAAATTTCGCAGAGCATGAGTGGCAATTAGAGCCACTCAACCCAAGAATTGTACAGAAGTATTTTGTTGTTGTATGATGCATGTGCTGACAAGTTTCCCGATTCCCTCCAAAATTGCACAATCTTCCCATGCATGCATGGCAGCACTTTCTTAAATAAGCAAAAAGAAAAAAGAAAAAAGAATCCCTAAAAAATAGGTATCTATTTTTAGCATTCAGAGTTACATGCAAAGTCGATTTTAGAAACTTCCCGCCAAGTGTCGCTTTTCCTAGATTTGTGGCATGCGCATCATAAACCCTAAAGCTTGTAAATCTATTTAAATGACGCTCGAAAGCTCACTATACACACTCGATCTTGGAGCTATGGCATTCCCAAGGCATCTATGAACCTTTGGCACAATCAGCGCAACTTTTCTGGGTATGTTTTGGTTTTCAAGTCTTTTGTTTCTTTTTCTGTCACTTTTATTTCCTTGGCTTGTGTGAGTGTTGTTTCGCATGTTTTATTGACCAAACATTGGTGTTTTGGTTTGTTTTAACTTGTAGAAGTGTTGTTTCAAGTTTTGCATTGTTTTTCCTAAGTGTCGCGTGCATAAAAATGTTTTTTCACTAACAGTGATTGTTGCGGCGACCCTCTCCACCAGTTTCATTGTTTGTCCATTTCATTGATTCCTACATTGGTTTTGATTGCATTTATGATCATTCATTCTTGTCTACACCATCCTTTTCTTGTGTTTTCAAATCTACTCGTTTCCAAGTCTCCCTTGGGAAGATATGGGTTTCCTTAGCTCAAATCTTGCTTTCCCTGGCATGCTTTTCACATTCCTGAGCTTGACGCTCTACCTTGGCTCCAGGAATTATGCAGAGGTTGCCTATCACTGGACTCCATATGTGCTCTCTACATTTCTGGGAGTCAGTGCCCAGTCTTTCCCATTGGGATCGTGCAATTCGCAACCCTAGCCAGCAGTTAATCCAGACTAAACTATACATTACGCAGCTCTAGTCCACAGTCAACCTCACTAGACTGCTTTCTATGTAGTTCCAGTCAACAATATACCTCACTGGAAGCTGGGACTTTACAATGTGCAGTTCTAGTTGACAGTCTCCCAGCCTTGAGAGTCGCTACCACGCAATATTTCCCAACAGTCACCCAACTTGTTGCATGATCGATCCTTGAAGTGCATTGTGTTTTTTAACAAACAGTTTCTTGCCATGAATGTCTGTTCTGTCTCCAAGTACATCAGTTGTTGAGAAGTCTCTCAGCAGTAAAGGCATCATGGTTTCCAAGAGAGCTGGATCAAAGGACACTATAGAGAGTAGCATTGGAGACGTGGTTAAATAGGTTCCAATAAACTTTGCCATCTATGCAAACACATAGTTGTTCGTAGAGAAGGACATGAAGATCACATGGAAAGAGATAAAGGACATGTTTGTAGGCACTTTCAAGGAAGATCGTCAAGTCTATGTCAACATTCATAAGTCAGGCTTATACAAGGTTGCATGCAGGTACCTCGTCTTCCCATGCACATAATCATTCACTAGATTTTCTCACATACTGATCCCGAGATGATGACACTGAGCAGCACCAGTGGAACATAACTTGCCACCTTTTAGGATGGAAAACTAACATCATATGTATCACTTGCTGCAGTCGGTGAACTACATGGATGCACTGATCTTCACTCGCAACAACAATGTGAACTCAAGAGATATCTTGAAGCATTGGGTAAAAGAGCCATCAAAGTTTAGGACAACACCCAACCAGTTCTACAAGACGAAGTCACTCAGGAAGGCTTACCCACTCCTAGTCATCTTTGCATGTCACTTGCATGGCCAAGAGAGCACAGAGACCTTCCCGTAGAGTTGGGTTATTAGGTTGGATCAATTGGAAAATTAAGAAAGGCCTTTCAATTGGTCGGACATGTTGGTTCTTTAGCTAAAGTGCATGTGTCAAATGCTCGAAATTTTCCTAAGGATGGACAAGAAATATTTTATGTGTTTGCATACCTGCTTGATGGGAGTTGTGCCCAATAGCAGTTCCATGGCATGGGTTGGACATGGACACCATTCGAGGAAGTTGTGAATGTTTATTTCAAGTTTCTCTCTGAGTGCAACTATTGACGAGTCATGATGAGGTTGTCTAACCACTTCATCACCTCGCTGTACAGGATGATATTTGAATAGGACCCACCTTGCATGTCCCATGAAGTGATGCAGGCATTTCTTAACATTGTAGATTGGTATGTCTCACCTTGTGGCACATCCATCAATATGTTTGGTGTGGAGAAGCCTCCACATGAGCTACCGAGGTTTTCCACGGACAAGTTGGTCTTGCAAGAGGTTGCATACCACATCTCCACAGGGTTGTCAGCAGCACTACACAAGAGGAAGAAGGCACCATGGCCTACTCTTCCTTTGTGGATTGGGTTGTATGAAATCCGTACCTTGAAAGATGCAGATGTCGAGACCAAGGACTTGAATAAGTTTGGGTCGACACCAAGAGTTTCAATCCATATGATCCACACTGCATATGTAAGAACCATTGTGTGAAGGTGTACTTCCCATGGGTCCACGGGGCATGTCATTGGCCGAAGTAAGATCCTTGGAGGTATTGATATAACTCCTTTAAACTCAACGAACCGGTCATCATCATTGTAGAATGGAAAAAAGCATTGCAAGCAGCAACAACAACAACAACAGTAGTGAGCAAAGAATCAGTGCAAGACAAAGGCAAGAGGAATATTGTCGAGAGCATAGAGGATGAGAAACGATACAAGTTCAAAGAAGATCCACTTGTTGAGAGAATATATTTGGATATAGATGCAAAGAAGTGATAACATGATAGGGGAGTAGAGAAGAGAAATAGGGAGAAGAAAATATTAGGAGACCGAAAGGAGATTGCAGGAGATGGAGAAGAAGTTGAGGAGGAGAGAGAGTGAAGAAAGGAAGAAACAGGAGAAGGAACAAGGACAAGGCACATTGATAGAGAAAACTACGTAGATATAGGTTGAGATAGCAGAGAAGCTAGCAGATGATGAACAAACTGAACAGGCGCATGCTCAGGAACTTGCCCAACAGGTTGAGCAGTTGATTGAGGTAATAGACATGGAGATAAAACAAGATCTAGAATACCAAGACATCAATCTCATGGCGAGGGCATCCAAGGTCATACAACAGTGTCCTCCACCTCCAGAACCCCAACCAATCTCGAGCGAGCAAGGAGAAGTTGTTCTCCTTGATGATGATCTGAAGATGGATGTGTACAATCTGGTATCTGACGAGACACAATAGAGGATTGTACAGGCACAAAGAAAGTAGCTCTTGTATGGTTATACATCCCTTGCGCACACAGAAGAAAGGGTGATTGTACCAAATGTTAGAAGACATCCAGTTACCATGGACGAGGATTCTAAGGCTTATGCAGAAGCCACGAGTTTCACAGCCGAGTTCTTGATAGTAGAGAATGATCGAATGGGGAGAGACTTGCAAGAGGCCAGGCAGAGAGCAGAGCAGTGTGCAGGATCCACCATAACAGAGATGAAGAAAGAAATATTTGCAGAGATATCAACCCTAGAGGCCAATATGCAAACAATTTATAGAAGATTTGTCACCATGCACAAACTAGTTGTCCATTTATATGGCTTTCTTTAGCGGTGCGTGCAGACAGTGCAACCACTCAAAGACATTCACACTGCTATTGCGCACATGCAAGTACTTGCAAAAGAAGATGAAGCCATAAACTGAGCATGACAAAGCACGGATTTAGATGCAGATCTAGAATTATGAGAAGCTTCCTCTACTCATCACTAGAATTGAGGCTTCCTATGCATCGTTGTTTAGGAGTTTGGATGTCATAGTATGAACGCACAAGATCCCTTCCATTGGAACCCTCACCCAAGCCATGAGGAAGAACCAAGTCATGCTGGATTTCGAAAAGTACATAGAAAATTTGATGCATGCAGCCACCATCGATGAATTTTAGCTTAACGCAAAGAACATGCAAAGGTACATCAGTGGTCCATTCACACTGAGGACAATGTTGTGCATGCTTTAGGGTGAGCTAGACAAAGGTTTCAAAACCATATACCCAGAAGCCATGGAGGCAAGGGTCTGCTTCGACAAAGATGCCATCAAACATTACGAGGACACAATAGAGTAGTACCAAGCTTGGTATCAGTTTGTCATCGAAGATCGCCGCGAGGAGGTTACCGAGTTGGTCTTTCCCCAAGACCCTGAGTGATGTTGTTTGTCTTATCATGCTGACTCAAGCCTATTTTTGTCCCACACGGGTATATGTGGAAATTATATTATTATAAACATGTTGTAAGTGAAATTCTAAGTGTCATTAGTGGAATGTAAACAATCACTATTGTAATGTGAAGAGTCATGAGGGCAATCCAAGAGTCAAAGAGGAATGTCAAGGGTCACCCCATCCTTTTCTATATATAGAACCTCATAACTGATAGTAGAGGATTTTGGGAGCCAAGATTTTGGCTAGGCGTTGCTTAGAGAAGGCTTGGAGAGTATTGTGATGAGCCTTGGCTTCTCCACAGTGGAGAGTGAGTACATCTCTTTGGAGGAGCAGGCGGTGTTGACTACAATGTTCTACTATTGTGGCTAGTGGTTGTCAATGGTGTATGTATGAATGGAACTTTCACTTTATATATAACAGAGCCATCACGTCTTCATGCATATGTTGTTATTGTAGTTTAACTATTCTTGTTACTTTAGCAATGTAAGTTGTTTAACTAATGCATTTGAGTATGAATTATTTTGTATACGATTGTATGAATCTTGTTGAAGTTATGTTGTTGGTCTAACTCGTCACTTTGGATTGTGAACTATTCTGCTTTCTAAATTTTGATGTCATTCAACTCGTGTGTTCCTTTCAGGATCCATACTATTACAGACTTTCCCCCCTTCATGTGTTAGAATCCCTATGCATCTCACTTGAATCGCTCCAAGGTCACACACTTGCTTCTGACAAAGATATCACACTTACCTATGTGCATTATCACAGTCAAGGCATAGCTTTACCACCCATTGCCGGGACTCCTTTTCCAAATGGTCTGAAGTCTAGTTGGGACTTCTTACCAGGGAGATCTCCTATCATGTTGGCGGGTCTAGCACCATCAACACCATCGAATATTGCAGTTGAAAATATATACTATACATACCTTATAACATTAAGATAAGTTTGCACTTTGAATCACTTGTCATGGACACTGTAACTCCTTAGTTCCTACATTAGCTATATTTTCCCACAACTTGGATGATCCTCAAGAAGGATCCACTTATCACATCTATTCAGGAGGTTAGAAGTATTCAAATACTCAAATATATGTGCAGGATGTATAATCAATGATCAAATCTATAAATCTAAACAAAATTAAGGACATAAAGAAGTAACATAATTGAAGAAGTACTTATCTTCAATGAGAGGTGATCATTTCCCTCTTAAAGTGTCCTTCAAGAATCATGATTGTCCATTTTATATATAACATTTTTTCCTTCCTTATATTTCAACAACTTCATCAGAAACCATGCCTAAATGAGATTGTCCCATCTAGTGCTACATCAAACCTTTTACAAGTGCTAGAACATATTCATGTTGATCATGCTAGGATTTCTAGATTGCATATCTCAAATCTTTGTCATAATCTAAGGTTTCTTTCAAACCCTAATATGATGATATCCATCAAACCCTATTAACCAAATTTCCTAGGGTTTCCTTCAAACCCTAGTACTCTTTTAGGTCTCCTCCATCTTCTCTTGCTTCCATCAATGGTGTCTTCATAAGGTTGATGTTCAATGACTTTTCTTTAGCCCAACTTTGAAGCCATGTTAATTTTTCTTAGGGCTATATTGTTCTTTGCTTTAGATAATTAAATTTCTTCATTTTCATATTAAATTCACCCCACAACATCATATCACTATTCATATTTACAAAATTATTCAACAACATTTGCAATTATATAGAAATAAAGATAACATCAATGTAGCAAAACATAAAGGAACAATAGAAGAAAATCATTCACATAAAGACACCAGGATCAATCGGAGGCCAGGGAGAAATCCACTACGGGGAAAACCCTTTCAAATTATTCTTCTTATTAGATTGTCATTAAATGTTTCAACAAAGAGTACAATAATCCAATTTCAACAATAATTCAAAGTCAATGGTAAAATCATCCTTCCAAGAGCTTCAACAATTAATGCAATCACAATGCGAATCCCTATAACCACACATGAATTCATGTAATATAAAATTCCTGAAATCATACATGAATTCCTATAACCACGCATATTTGTATAATAACAAATTCCTTCAATCATACGTGAATTCCTTTAATAGAAAATTCTTGCAATCATACACGAATTCCTATGACCACACGCGAATTCTTGTAATAGAAACTTTATGCAATCATATGTGAATTCCTGTGACCACGCATGAATTGTTGTAATAGAAAATTTATGCATTCATACATGAATTCCTATAACCACACACGAATTCCTTAAATAGCACACAACCTCCTATAATAGTACACAAATTCCTATAATTTGTACCAACCAAAAAATAAAATATGTATGGTGGTAATTGTCCAAATGAGGTTGAGGTCACTTGTATTTATAAACTTCCAAGGGTGTCAGTTTTCTATAGGGCCAACTTGATTAAATGTGCACGCGTGGGCTTTAATTCAAAAATACACTTTCGCTTATTCAAAAACCACCTACAGATTCCCCCCCCCCCCCCCCAACATAGGCTTATTGACCAGGTATTTCAATGCAAAATGATCAGTATACATCTTAAAATGTCCACCCAGCAAATAGTGTCTAAACTTCTAGAGCGCGTATACCATGGCTAACCCTTCGTGCTCGGTGGTGGAATAGTTCTTCTCAGCCTTGGATAACCTCCTGCTTGCGAATGCTATAGGATGGTCCAATTATCCTTCGCCAGCCTGTGTTAGTAATGCTCTCAGTACTATACATGACGTGTCTACATGTACATGAAACTCCTTCCAATTCGAGAAGACTAAAATCGGCGTTGTGACCATTTTTCCTTTCAATACATCCAAGCTCTTCTGAAAGTCCTCGTTCCAACAAAACATGACATCCGTTTTCAATAACTTCTCCATATGCGCGGTGATCTGGGCATAGCCCTTGATAAACTTCTTGTAATACCCAGTATGTCCTAAGGTTGCGCGCAGTTGTTTTACACTCCTCGGCGCCTCCAAGTTAAGTATCATTGTGATCTTCGCGGGATCTACCATCAGCCCCTGTCTACAAACCACATGACCCAGTAGAGTCCCAAAAGGCACACAAAATAGACATTTTTTCAAATTGAGCGCAATCTGGTACCATCGACAAGTATCTAAAATTAGGCGCAAACTTGCCACATGGCATTTTATCAACCCAAACACAGTCCAGTCATCCAAGTACACCTCCAGAAACTTATGAACGAATTCTTTGAATGCAGCAATGACTACGCGCAAAAAAATTGCAGGTGCATTCTTCAATATAAAAGGCATTACAGTGTACTGAAAACATCCCCACTCAGTCATGAAGGTCCTCTTGCTTCTATCTTCAGGCGCGACTTTAATCTGATGGTACCCAAAGAACCCATTAGTGAAGGAATATGCTTCCTGGCCACCTACATTATCCAATACCTCATCAGTGAACGGAGTCGGGAAAGGATCATGTATGCAAGCATCATTCAACTTCCTAAGATCTACACATTTTCTTATTTCATCCTTCTGCTTCTTTTCCTGTACCACCATTGGGCTCACCCAATCAGATTCTTCTATGGGCTCACTGATGCTTGCCGGGAGCATCCTGTCTAGCTCTAAGCAGACCTTCTCCTTGTACTTCAGATTGAGACAGTAAGATCTTTTCTTAACTGGCTTCGCGTCGGGCTTTAACATGATCTTCATAATGCCCAGGTCTCCTATTATCCCTTTTAGCTCTGTAAACTTGGTAGGGAAAAATCCTAGTATTCGCGAAGCAATTCGACGACCTTATCTACCATCACGTCATCCTAGTAATCTCCAATCTTCGTGAATTTGGGCTCCACCTTCGTACCAATATTTACCTTTTTAGTTTTCAGTGGCGCGGTTATATCAGGATTCTCAATCTGTGGTCCCTTGACCTTATGGTGACCCTCAGTTTCAAGGATATTAATCTTTCATGGATCCTTGTCTTCTTCTTCAGCAGTCACGTTATAGCATTCTAGTGTGTGGCTCAGCTGAGTAGTCCAATCGGGTTGAATCAGATCCAAAGGATCCTGTGTGATCCTAACTATTTCCGCTTAAAATTCTTGTAGTGCTTCGTCAATACAGTCAAACGCGTCTTCGAAGTTGAACGTCATTATGAATCCTTCATGCAGAATATCCCATTCACCTGTACCATGGTGGAGCTCTGTTTCCAAGTACGAGTTCATCGGGATGACATCCAAGGTGTGACAGAACAAGTGCACCCATTCAGGTTGGGGCTATGTTCCATAAGCCTTAGTCCATTTGGCCAAGTGTGCGCATGGATCATCCTTCCCATCATATTTGTCTGTCATTCGTACCTTCGGCGTCCCAAAGCGTGTTCTCATCATCCTCCTACACTCGTGCCAATCATCAAAACTACCCTTGTGCATACCCCACCATCTCGCAGGGGTAGCGCGTAGTGCCCAGTCCAAAGCCTGGAAGTGCTACTTCTCTAGTACTTCCCTCTCAAATGCATCCAAAAATACATCTACATCATTCAAGCCATCGTAAGTGGGCAAATTTCTTACCTCTGGTGATACACAATGCAACGACAAGGTCATCATGTTACAGCTCAATGCGGTTACTTCATTTAGCTGATTCTGCCAGCGCTCTAATTCTTCATCAGAGTCTAAGGTGCAGTAACTCTCGTGATCCCATGTAATTCATCCATCTGCTATCAGATTCACCCAATCTTGGTCTCGTGTTTTTATCTTATATATGCAGTCCAAATTTGCTCTTATAATCGCACACTGGTTCAGTATAGCGAGATCCTTCAGCAGGATCAAGGGGGACTATTACACGAAGTGATTTTTTTTTTAATATCATCTTTCGCTTCTTTAGATTGATTACTCAGTTCATGTCAGTAGCCCAATCAATGCCAAGGAGTGCAGGGTAGGGGTTGCTGTCATCCACAATTTCTATCACTTCAAAGTCAGCCAATGTGCTCGTGCCTTCAATATCTACAGTTATTCCTTGCAGTCGTCCCATGGGGATGATCTTTTGCTGATTTTCCATCCTTAACTAAATCGGAGACCACTGCAGTGTGGGTCTCCCCATCCGCTCCCAAGTCTACTTTGGTAAAACATTCGCATCTGACCGCAGATCCAAAATAACCTAATCCATTTCATATTCTCATATTTGTGCGGTCAGTCTCATCTCACGCCTTGTCCTTAAATTATGCTTACCAATCTTCTGTACCACACGCGGTTCACCCTAAGCGTTTCAAGTGCATCTATTTATAAGTTCCTATAACCCCTTCATAGCCTTGCTATTGCGCAACAGCTTCATGTAGGTCTCTAAAAGTGTTGCAAGTATAGAAGGGTCCATTTCCTGATCAAGCTTATCCCAACTCCTTCAGGTAGAGGCCTCAACGAAGCTCTTATTTGCTTCCATGAACATTTCGCAAGCGCGCTCCAAATCAAATTCAGCCTCTTTCTTCAGAGCTTTGCGAAACCATGCGCTGTCTTCAGGTTGTTTCCCCTTATTGTCGCCCATTGCAATTCCACTTCGAAGCACTATATTCACATTTGGATCCTCCTCGCGAGGCTCAGACCTCATCATCTGCAAGTTCTAAGTCGGCTGTGGTGGCAGCACCCCTTTTTCGTGTATTCTTGTTATCAGTGTAGGACATTCTTCCATCTCATGGTCAAACTAAGTACAATATTTGAACGACAGACACGTCGGTTTAGTGCATTCATGAGGATAGTGTCCTGGTCCTCCACAGTTGTAGCAGAATAGTTGTCCCCGACCTTTGCTAGGTCCTCCGCCTTGGCCTCGTCTGCGCCCCTGAAAGCCTGTTCACGCCATCCTAGCACTCTGGTCAGGGGGGCACGTTATGCTTGAACTCTATAGGCGAGTGTTCTGTCCATCATCAATTTGTAACTTCGGTAGTTGTGCTCATCATGCCCTACCGACCTATAGAAGTTGTAGAATAGTTGTTGTGGTGTTTGTACAAACCTCTGCAGAAAATGGCAATTATCAGTTGTATGTTTCCCTGCTGCCTAACATATAGTGCACCACAATGCAGACCTCACACTCGGTCCTACTTGGGCTTCCGGCCTCAAAGGCATTGGTCCTCGTCCTACAATATAGTTCACAAAGACCGAGTAGTGGTCTTTGTCATGCCCCTGACCTTTACATTTCAAGCACCATATTTCTTCACGCGCCTCTGGTCGAACTGTTATGTCCCGCTTCAAACTTTGCATTTCAAAGGAAATATTTTGCAATTGCGCATGGATCTGCTAAACCCCCAGATTCAGATCTTGCATCAGTGTTTCATGCAGTATTATGGCAATCTCCAAGGTCTATGCATGAGTCGTAATCTTTTGTTGTGATAGTGCAACCCTTAGGTGAGGCAGGAGCGAAGCCACGAACCATTCGTGGTGCTGTCCATCTGTTACATTCATATTAGCTTTGCGGATTTTACACTTCAATATTTGATCCAATTCCCAAGGTGTCTCACCTAGTTTCATCGTGATTTCCTTGAACCCCACAATCAACTGTACCTCAGATTTAGGCCTACTGAACTCTTTGTTCAACGTGGTCTGGATTTCTGCCAATCTAGCGTTTGGGTTATCATTAGAGTACTTGATGTACCAAGTTAGCACGCGATCCTGAAAAGCACTAACTAATGTTGCCTTCTTCATGTGATCATCTGTGGCACCTTGTGCTTCCCATATAGCTTTCACGATGAACCAAAACTAGTCTGGGTCCTCATTTCCCAAGCCCTTAAACAAAGGCAGCCTCACTGAATTCGCCATGTTGAGCTGTGGTGGAGGTGGCGATGGTGTGGGCGAAGTCGAAGGTGATAGTGGTGAAGTTGGTGGTGTAGGTGGAGGTGGCAGTGGCAGGAATCCCTATTTTATTAACTGAACTGCATTTCGCGGAGAAGCCTGCACTACCCCCTCTTCATCACTCAATGGAGTTGAAATCAGTGGGCTGTATTCGAGGCCCTTTCTTCCTTCGTTCCTGTAAGTCTTTCCACTTCATGTAGCTACGAACATCGAGGTAGCTTCATAACCCATTTTTCACACAATAACATCTTAATCCATGTATTTAAAGACTTCAAGTACTTACCTCGCGAACCTTTGAAAAAGCATCGCTTCGCCTCGCTGTAACTAATGGAGGTATTGACCGCGAATTCAGTCACAAATCCTCCTATGATGTGATCGAGCCAATGATCGACAACGTGGTCGATCTTATCCTCAAAGGCTTCCAGTCTATGTACTAGCTCTGGGATCCATACAATAGGACTGTCACGTCTACACCTTCCTTGGCTATTCGCTAGCTTCGTGATCCACTTGTATAACTCAACTGGAAAGGAACATAAAAATATCTTGTGGATTTCCGTATATAGGTATCTATCCAACTATTGTTCCTTTGTCAGTCGCAGATTTCTGTTTTCTTGAGCTGCGAATTCGTGGATCTTCCTATCCAACTAGTGTTCGACCTCTTTCTTAGTTGGATTCCAGTGATACGACATCACACATCTCTCATGTAGATTCTGGTCCTGGCAATAGAAGCATTTGTTAGCTTTGTGGGGCCTAACCCAGGTTCAACGTTAGTTAGCCAAACAAATCCCTACACTACTGGCCCTTTCGGCATCAGCCCGTAGAGCGCGGATCGAAGTCTCACCCAAAGCAGTATGGGGGGATGCTAGAACCAAGTTTCTGCACCCTGAGATGGTCGTGATGTCGGTTTATACCCTCCGTTCCTACTTTCGCACAGGTCACTAAGCTTTAGGGCTCTGTCAGTCTACCCTTTATTCCGCCCTTCAGTGCCTCCACAAAAGTGTATGGTTGACCTTCACGCAGCCCTAACCCGCGATCCAGGTACTTCCGCGCTGCTATGACAACATATTGTATAGGTTCCCAAGTTATCTTAAGTGTTTTACTTATCTTACTTATCAACCACAGCGAGTGTCGCATAAACTGATATCCTTACTTGTGTTTAATTAAACAATACGATCACATACATTCGCACATCACATGAACATTGTAAATTGAACCCAAAACACAATATAACCAGATGCATTAACAAGAAATAAATACACAGAGTTTGCATAATACTTCTCTTTATTGATATCTTCAGATTAATATAGACTCTATCTACCCTGCGCACACCGCTGCAAGGGTCCGCGCACTCAGCTGCGGACTTCCACCCTAGGCCTATGCGCACTCAACTGCAGAGCCTCTACCTACACGAAGACCCGAAAACACTTAGACTCAATGCTTAACTCCTCACTATTCGCTACTCTAACTTAACTACTTCAGGGCTTACTTACTTAGCTCTTATTTACACAATCCCATGGTCCGCGAACCATGGGTAGATCTTTACAACCAACTTTACACTTTACAAAATAAGGGCGGACAACCTTTTATGACTCTTGACACCTTCGTGCTCCACCACCACAAAATGAGGAGACTTTATAACTTTATTACAAAATTTGTCCCAAAACATGGGCTTTTAGCCCTAAAACTATCATTGGGGGAACCCGTTCCCAACAATAGGCGCTGCTTGAGTTTCTTCTTTGTGATCTTAGTATTCTTTGACTTGTGCAATTAATTTGTCATATTCTTGACTTTGTAATGTATATCCGCAAGATCTTCATATTCCTATTGTAATGCTTCCTTGTTTTGTCGAAGTTTGGTTACTCTGTTTTTCTCTTGATCTTCCAATAGTACTTTCTCGGTACACTAGATTACATCATTTTATAGGAATGATGATGGGTGTTCAACTTGCAATTAGGATTCCATTTTCTTTGTTTCCTTATTAAAATATGCATGTGATATTGTCAATAATTGTTCTATGTCTCTTATGATGGATTGTTTTTGTACATCACTTTGAGATTCTACTAAGGTAAAAGTTTTGTAACATTTTCTACAAACCACATTTTGATTTTGGAATGGCTCTTGACAATTAAAATATCCCTCTAAACAAAACAAACATTTTGAAAAGAAACCATTGCTTCCTGTGGATGTCATTTTTTTGTTTTTTCTTCACTTATTTTATCTCCTTAATTATTTAATTATATATATAGAATTTATAAAAGTCCTTAATATATATCACCCCTTTTCTTTTCCTTTTTAATGAGCTTTGAGAATATAAAAATATATTATCTTTTTAATTTTCTTCCCTCTATAATAATATTTTAGTAGAATTTCAAGAGTAACTCTTTCAATATTCCACTCACTTTTAAAGTATTTTGCGAGTGTCTTCTTATAATGCTTCCCTTGTACTTTGCTTTGAATTTTAATTGAATAATAGTTAGTGTCTATATATATATTATCGATTAATATATATAACTATATTTAAATTTTACTATATAATTAGTATTATTTTAATATAAATATATATATAATAAATTTTATTACGAGACCAATGTCGTGGGTGTAATGTTTGGTGTTAACAGAAAAAGTCAACAGAACGCCAATTTAGACAGTGTCGGGATCAGAAATCATGACGACCTGACCGACGAAGAGCAACAAAGCGACTGGGAGCCAAGCGAATGGTCCCGAGTGTTGTTGACTAGAAAAAGGATGCGGTCGAATGAAAACCACTGTTTATAAAGGTGTGTCTGTAGAGGGGAACTCGGTCAACTCGAAGAAAGGTGTGATTAGTCGTTTTGGAAAGGCATCTCGATGGAAGATCAATGGTGTCAACTAGTGGTGATAATTGGGAAGAGGCGGTGGAAGGACAACAACAGGTAACAATGTGTTGATTGTGGTTGTGGGTAGACTGGAGAGCAAGCAGGTGGTGATTTTGTGGTGGCTCGTTCAGTGATAGCCTGCGACTAGTCGAGGTAATGGATGACGACGGTCACTCGAACTTAGTGAAGAATCCGGTGTCGACGTGAGAGAGGCAATATGTTTGTTTTATTTTTGTCTGAGGAAGCTCGTTAGTTGGCATTCTGGGTACAGTGAGCAGGGATGTCAGCGTTGAATGCCGCAACGTTATGGATTGTAGTTTTGACTATACAAGACTTGGTAGTGGCGACTAGACAAGAAGTTGACTGCTTGGCGGCTGGGAGTGGTTGTGTGACAAAGGAGCAAAATAATGGCTTGGGATGTTTGGCACCGCAGGCTACAATTATGTCGTGGAAAGCAACCTAGTGATGGCGGACAGTTCGGCAGCGTGGCACTAGCCACAACTCCTAACAGTTGGTCAACAAGGACAAGGGCAGGTTGTTTCGATGGCAAGTGAAAGTAATGGAGCACCGGTGGCAGGTAAGTCGAGCAGCAATGGAGGCAGGATGATTTGGATGGTTGTGGCAGCGATTGATTTGCAGAAGTGGCGATTTGACAGTTGTAGTTCAGATGGTCGTGTACAACCACAAGTAAGCCGTGTTTGTTTTATTTTTTATATTCTATTTTCTTTTTCTTTTTATCTTTTTTCTTTAATTTCTTTATCTTGTTTTTTTTATTTATTTACTTTTTTTAATATATATATTTTTTTAATAATACTTTTTTTAAAATTAAATGGTTGATAATGTTTTTTGTATATATTATTTTATAATGTTTTTTTATTGACTCTATTTTTTTAATTCATTTATATATATTTATCTTTTTAACCCTTTTTTTTAATGGCCAAAGGTCTAAGGATGAAACCAGTGAAATGGAGAAACTCCAAATTGTAGTGAAACACTTGAACTATAACAACAAGGTTGACAACAATTGATGGCCAAAGGCCAGTTAAAACTAATTCTCTATGCAGCAGTGAAGCAACTAGAGGATCGAACAACTTTGATACTAATGGAACGAACAAAGTTTGTTTACACAAAAGACTACTTCAGAAGATCTGAAAAATATAAACATCTATGATAGGACAATAATATATTATAAAAAAAATATTTGAATACAAGTAAGTTGATTGAGTTACAAATTAGGGTCTGCTTTATATACCTAGGCAGGTAACCTTTCATGAATGGTCATGTCCTTAGGGACATGCCCCTTGATTAATTAATTACTATTTAAACTATTCCTTATTATTATTATATTTATATTTTATTCATAACAATGCTCCAATAGGTCAAGTAGCATTTTTATTTATAGTCCTTTTGCATGGTTGAATTCTCTTAATGAGGCTGACATGTTTTCTCTTGAGGCTGACTTGGTGGAGTGACAAAAGACACTTTTTACATAAAATATAATTTTCTTCTTTGATACAATGAGACCAAGAAGGGTCTATTCATAATTACAAGGACTAAGACTTGTGACACAAATCCTAGAAGCACACAATGGATGCTTTCACCTAGAAACAAAATAAACAAAGCACGAAACCCATGCTTATAAATAATTTTCTTTTAGCAATAAACTTTCTTTTCTTTTTCTTTTGACGGGTAAATTACATCATGACTCAAATACAATTATGAAGACCATTACTTGTTACATTTCTCAACAGACTCAACCACAACTTATGATATCTTTTGTCCACTTGCTACCTTCCATCTTGAAGTTTTAAAAATAATTTTCACTTACTAATGTATTGTTGCTTCAATGGTGAAGATCGCTAGTTAGGCATTCCACTCGGGTTTTAATCAAAGTAAGGTCACTCCACTCACAATAACATGATTAGAGCTAGATGTGACCATGGGAAAATTTAGTAGAATAGTTACCCCTTTTGTTGTTGCATTTTAGATAAAATTTTGACCCTTGCTAAGCGATTGACCCTTCATGTGCCGCCAAATCCATGAACCATACCATCTTTCTTCTTATACAAGGATGAAGCATATCTACATGTATATATATAACCTCACTCAGCCTTTCTTCATGTTACTTCTTGTTAGTCTAATGTGCACTAGTAATTTATTGATGGCTTTCATCTCTTTCCAACGTCTCCTTTGGGCTTAACTCATTAATTTGGATAATTCTCTTATCTTAGCCTAGACTAAATCTAACTACTCGTTGATATCTTTTCATCTTTAAATGCTCAAATGGCGTCATTCCCTCAACCACTCCATGATGATCCCACTCACTCTCTTTCCAATGTCTCATTTGGGCTCAAATCATTAATTTGGATCATTCTCTTATCTTAACCTAGACTAAATCTAAGTACTCGTTGATATCTTTTCATCTTTATATGCTCAAATGACGTCATTCCCTCAACCACTCCATGATGATCCCACTTACTCTTGTTGTATTCGTATCATTGTAATTATTCTCCTTCAGCTACAGGTAAATCAAGTAGAATCTTGAAATGGGAAAAAATTATTCAAGATCAATTTAGTTTTATTTTATGTTAAAATTGGCAGCTAAGGCCAAACTCCATGTGGGTTTACTTATTCATGGCAGCTGATATTTTTCTTGGATTCCACTCATTGAGAGGTGTAGGATTGATCTAAAGATCCTCCGATTCTGACATGTATTCATGGATATATGAATTCAATTGTGTTATATGATAATTTGTCAACGTCAGCCAACAATCAAACTATCCCCACTTATCCTCATCGTTGCACTATAAATAGAAGAGGTTTGCAAGTCATCTAAGACACACACTCACCTCTTGTGATCTCTTCCTCTCCACTCGTTTGGGTTTTGGTGGAAGGAGAAGTCACCAAGAGTATACGTTGCCCTAAAAAGGAGATGCCCTAGCACTAACACAGACATGGAAGTGAACCTAACATTGTCATGGAAAGAGCGCTGACCGCAGTTATGTTTGTGCCCTAGTCACAGTTCAGATACGCCCTAACTGTTGGCCTTATTCCACACTAGAAGTTGCCCTACATTCGCAATTGAAGAAGGCCCTTATATGTTGGGAAGAAGAGGTCTCTTCCACAATCAAATGAGGGTTCTGCAGTAAGAGGAGGATCCCTTCTCGTTGTCCTAAAGGATACCTTTACATGCAGCAAGGAGAAGCCTATATGCGTTGTCAATGGATGCTCCAAAAGGAGCCTTAGCTGTAGTCTCTCACAAAGTTAGACGCAATCTAAAAGAGAGAATATACCCTAGCCGCAGATAATAATGAGAGCTCTTTGCTATCAATGAAGAAGCTCTATGAACATTGTCCTAATGAAGGATGATCGTTACATTGACAATGAGCAATATACTATCTTGGTATATGTATAGACAACATACATGTAGGTGTTGTCTTCACAATCAAAAGGATGGAGCATGTTAGCGCTTGAGATTTCACCTCAGGCTGAGAAAGGCAAACCTTCAAGGCAACATCAAACCATTTCACCTCGTAGCTAGTCCTACGAGGTATGAGAAGGCTCTCTCGGGTCAAACTCGGTGGATTTTTCAATAGGATGAGTTTGACCAATTAGAAACACTGATTTTAGGCTAGTAAACTGATAAAGAGGGTTGATTTAAAGTTTTTGGGGTTTTTGGTGGCAATTGGAGGGAGTGCAATTCAGGGTGCGGGGATTGAGCTCAGTTTTTGCAGGTGGTTCCTTGGGGCAAGGTAGGAGTTTGTGCTAATGCCTTTAGCTGAGATGGGTGATCAAGGAGGAAAGAAGAGAAGCTAAAGAGGGCAAACAATGAATTTGAATCCTCTCTAGACAGTGGAAAACATAAATATTAAACAAAATTGAAAGCTGAGCATGGCATACATGAATTCAAACTTTATCACTTCTTTTGTTTAATTAGCAGCAAGAGAATAAGAGATGGAACACATAAACACACTTACAATGACAAGTAGGAAACACACCATCAACACAATAATCCACAAGAATCCACAATGAAGTCTGCAAAACCCTGGCCTTCCTTTTCCTCAAATTGCAGAGATACAAGTAAAGAATACAATAGAGCTTCTCCCTCAAGAATCCAACCTTCCAACCTCTCAAAATGATTGAGAAAATACATAATATAGGCAAGCCAACCTCTTCCCTTGCCTCTAGGGGTCGAGCTCACTATCCTAGAAGCTGTTTCAACCACTTCTAAACTAAGCACTACAAACTAGGCAGTCAAAACAACTTGCCTCTAAAACTTAGGAAACCTATCCATGCATTAAATATTTACCATTTACATCAAAGAAGCTTCTAGAAGTGGTTAAGAAGAGTAAAAGTATCTAATGCCATGAAATTTACACAAAAATCCATCATTTATATGCCCAAATAGTCAACCAAGGTGAAAACAGTGCTTTGCTGGCCGAACTGGTCAAAACTGGCAAATTTCCCTGAGTGGTCGCGCCCCTGATCTTGACTGGTCGCGTACGGGGTGAGACCACTCGAATGGCCAAAACCTGTAAAATTTCCAAAAATGCCAAAAATGCCTCAAAATTCTCAAAATCTCTTGGGTTTGTTGCTAGGAGGAAGATAATGAGTACCATGGTGAGTGAGAGAAGCCTCGGCCAAGATACGGAGCGGGTTGGTCTTCTTCCTCCCTTTGGGAGCTTCGGTCAACCTTCTTTGGAATATTTTCATCTTTGCCTTGCAGACATGCATTCTTGCCCAATAATGGTTTTTCATGTTCCTTAGCAACTTCTTGTTCCGATTTGCCTTAGCCAACAGCCCCTCTAAGTGTGTGTTCACTCGGATAAGCATGGATTCCCTCTCCTTGGGCATCAAGTCACCAGGCCTCCTACTCAGCCTACCTGGTCGATTTGGCACTTGGGAGGGCGATTTAAGTGATTTGGCAATTTTCTGGCAAACCCAGGCTGAGTAGTCGCGCCCCAGGCTCGACTGGTCACACCCCCTTTGAGTGGTCGCGCACCCTTTGAAAACGCACTGTGGGAGAGGCTTTGAGTGGTCGCGCCCCGCCCAACTGGTCACGCCCCAGTTTCGAGTGGTCGCGCACCCTTGGAGATGACCAAAACGCTGCAAATCGCCTTCCTTTGCTCTCTCTTGTGTCTTGCAAGTTTGCAAATGCATAATGAGGCCATGAAGAGGGAAATTTAGCCTTTATAGGTCCACATTAGAAAAAATTAAATCATCAAACCCACTTTCTAATGTTGTATGCTTGACATTGATTTTAACACTGTTTTTTAAGTTTCACTTTGCCTTGGTTCTTTTTGCAGGTTGACTATTTGATGGACTCTGGCGAGGAAACCAGGGTTATTGCCGGCGTTCTGAAGATTTTTGAAAATTTTCCTTATTTTTGCAAATTTCACATGACCTTGGGTTTAAAAACAGAGTTTTTAAATCCAAGGTGTAAATGAGCTGTAGCTGATGAAAAATATCAATGGAACATATTACATACCTCCTTCTGGCTTGCTGGGGACTATTAGAC
>APFE030695775.1:32383-60776 GCA_000404065.3 Pinus taeda | reverse complement strand
ACCTCGGACAACCTTCTTTGGAACATTTTCATCTTCGCCTTGCAAACATGCATCCTTGCCCAATAATGGTTTTTCATGTTCCTTAGCAATTTGTTGTTTTGATTGGCCTTAGCCAATAGCCTCTCTAAGTGTCTATTTACCCGGATAAGCATGGATTCCCTCTCCTTAGGCAGCAAGTCACCGGGCCTCCTACGGTTGATGACTCGATCACTTCGAATCCTCCATAGCTCATCCAACTCTTTCTCATCCTCAAGCTGTTTGTTTCGCTGCTCTAAATATTTGATTATCCAATTTGCCATCAATAATTTTGTTTGCAGCGAATGAATCTCGGTGCTTTGCTCTCGGATGATATCCTTGAGCTCTGTGCTAGGAGAACCGGCGTCAAGATCAATAACCGGATCACCTGACACTCTCTCCTCAATCATGGGCTGCTTTCCCCTCTCGGCTACCTGTGCTGCTGTCGGCAACGAGGCCCTTTCCACCTGGTGTGGAGATAACACTCGCTGATCTGATGATGATGACGAGACCCCTTCCACCTGCTGTGGAGAAAATACTCGTCGAGCTGCTGCAAACAAGGTCCTATGACCTCTCTGATATGTACACTGAAGTGGGGAAACAACATGTCTCGGCACAATAATCTCGGGCTCGTGTGATGGACCTCCCTCCTCATGAATGGCCTCTGGCTCTAGCTGTGGCTGTGGTGGCGCTGTAAAGAACTCATGAGAAATGAAGTCTGCCCATGGAATGCCCTGCTGACTCAACTGATAAGAAACAACAAGCTAAATGAGACCATGATGGCACAAACTCCTATGCTGCTGAGCTGGGGACTACCTCTGAAACACGGATGACATCCTTTGAATGTCCTGGATGAAGAAAACCGGGATGTTCATCATCTTCACTCGGGTAAAGTGCATCAACATGCGAATGTGACAAGAGAAGACTTGTGAAAATCTTCCATCGCATGTAAAGTACTGCATAATAAGCCACATGATCGAAGCATACTCTGCCCGGAGGAATCTGAAAGGAAAGACCCCTGACAAGTGACTCACAAATGAGGGCCTGACATATGGCTCAAAATAAACAAAATCTAGCAATTTGTGCTTGGGCCACACCTCTCCCACATTCAGTATCCCGGTAGCCTCTGAAATCATCTCCGGAGATAGTACAAAATTCACCCCTGCAAGAGTGACCTGCCCATCATGAAGGTGCAAAACAAATAAACGAGCCAACTCCCCGTGATGCTGAATCTGAGCAAGCCTCTCACAGAACTGAAAACATGACATATAACGGAAACCATTCATTGCCAAAGGACATGCCTGCAATTCTGCCAAAGAGGTGGGTTCTTGTCTCTTATGATGACCACCTTTGCCCACCTTACGAGGCCTCTGCTGTACCTCCACCTTTGTAGATGATGAATGATCATCACCTTGCTCATAAGTCTCAGTGTCTGGCATGGTTTTGGAGCAAGATGGGCAAGCTGAAAGATAAATAGAACTGCTGCCTCTGCCTGCAAAAATGCTGAGAAGTATGCTGTTTTCAAGGGGAAAAAATCATAAGGGAAATGTTAGGGGGATTTTTAATAAGGAATGGGAAAATATATAAAAACAGGGATTTTTAGGGATAATTCACAAAATGTTAAACATATCATCTCATCTTCTAGGAAATCATTTGCAACGAAATACTTTATTAGGATTTTATCATAAGGGAAAACATGTATGATAGTAACCAAGGGAAAGGACATACATTTCAACAGGGGTATGGGACAACATTGTTCATTTGAGTTTTTGTCCTTTAATGTACATCATGAGGCAAACTCTATTGTTTCAAAAGGGATTCATGTACATTTGGTCATAGGGGAAGGAGGGCTTTATTTACATTTTTGTCAAAAGGAGAAAAGGGATTTCATTGACAACTTCAAAAGGAAAAGAGTTGTATTGAAGCAAGCATATTAGGGGATAGAAGGGAAAAGGGAAAATAGGGTTTGGTTTTGGGGAGACACGCCAATATTCTTTTGCAGACCATAACTACAGCAATATGTCCATTTTATAAATATACACAGCTGCATCTTTTTTGTTTTTTCTATTGATATACAACAGCAGCATGCCTTCTTTTTTTCAATGACTATACACAACAATATCTCTTTTGTTCATATTTGGTCATTTTGGCATGTTTAGCTCTTTTTTCTTTTTACATAACATTTTTATATTTTTTGTTATTCTTTTGTTTTGCTTGCTGTTGTTCATTTAGTTTGCTTCATGTAGTTTGCTTGCTGTGGGGAGGGTATTAGGGTTTGGGCAGAAGAATTAGAGTTATGTAAAGGGATTTGGGGAGGTATAGGGTTTTTTATGAATTTGGGATGGGAAATTTAGCGTTTCTTGCAAATGAAATAAGAGATAAACATATATTAACATTTGTGAATTTAATTTAAAAGGAAACAAGGAGGGGATAAGAGGGACTTAAAACCTTGAAAAACACACAAACCCTAGCATAATGCCTACATTAACAACAGCCAAATTCATCCATTCTCTTGCAAATCTTAAAGGATAAAACCATTAGACACATCATTATTTAATCATCCCTTGGCATCATTGATCAATTTAGAGCCTACCTCGATCGATTTGGCACTTGGGAGGGCGATTTGATTGATTTGGAGGGTTTCTGGCAAACTCAGGCCGAGTGGTCACGCCCCAGGTTCGAGTGGTTGCGGCCCCTCTGAGTGGTCGCACCCCTTCTGAAAATGCACTGTAGGAGTGGCGCTGAGTGGTCGCGCCCCGCCCAACTAGTCGCGCACCTGGTTCGAGTGGTCACGCCCCTTGGAAATAACCCAATTGCTGCAAATCGCCTTCTTTGAGCTCTCTCTTGTGTTTTGCAAGCTTGCAAATGCATAATGAGGCTATGAAGAATAAAATTTAGTCTTTATAGGCCCTCATTAGAAAAAATTAAATCAACAAACCCACTTTCTAATGTTATATGTTTTGACATTCATTTTCACACTGTTTTAAATTTCACTTTACCTGAAATTGATCCTTTGAGTGCTTTAACTTGGTTCCTTTTGCAGGTTGACTATCTGATGGACTCTGGCGAGGAAACCAGGGTTATTGCCGGCCTTCTGAAGAATTTTTTAAAATCTTCGTTATTTTTGCAAATTTTGCATGACCTTGGGTTTAAAAACAGAGTTTTTAAATCCAAGGTATAAATGAGCTGTAGCTGATGAAAAATATCAATGGAACATATTTACATACCTCCTTCTGGCTTGCTGGGACTATTAGACCTTTGACTCATGACCTTGCAGTGATTCTGACCGAAACCCTAGACCTAGACTTGGGATTTCAAGACAAAAATAAAACAAGTGTGACACAAGCTTATTCAAGTGATATGACCTGATTCCAGCAAAGCCAAGAAGGGACAAAAACCAGCTCCTCCATCAGTGTTATGGCATGCCTAACGGGATGCAAAATTGATGCTGATGAGACACCTACCTATGCATATGCAAAGAGCTGTTGATCACCGATGGAGGGCTCAAGACCGACACTAACAGAGCAGAAGACCTTAAGACTTGTAACAAGAAGTAGAACAATCTTGACATAGCTACGGTCTTGGGTGTAGGATCTCGCTGACTAGGCGCAGTCACAAAAGGAGCCTAGATAGCATGGGATCTGACAATGGTGCAACCTCAAAGGGAAGGTCAAACAAGTCTATCTAGGATGAGTTGTTCAATGGTCAACTTAGTTGGGTTTTGTGTGTAGACTTAACTTGCTACTGGGCTAGGCCACAAGCCATAGCCAATAGCATAGAGTATTAAGGGTTGCACAAGTCAGTGTGGCAGTGTTGGAACCTCTCTTGGATCGTCGCAACCTTTGAAGGCATGTTGTTGACTGTATCAAGGATGGACTGAAGTTTGATACAACAGGATGTAGGTGATAGCATGAAAAGTGTAGCATGGTGCAACATAGTGAGAAGTGCATGGTGCAGTGTAGTGAGAAGTGCAGCATGAATGGTGCAACATAGTGAGAAGTGTAGCATGAATGGTACAACATAGTGCAGCGTGATGCAACATAGTGCAGCATGATGCAACATAGTGAGAAGTGTGGCATGAATGGTGCAGCATAGTGCAGCATGGTGCAGCATAGTGAGAAGTGCAGCATGAATGATGCAGCATAGTGCAGCATAGTGATGATGAAGTGCAGCATGATGGGTGCATCACAGTATGATGAGTGCAACATAGTGTAATGAAGTGCAACATAGTGATGGGTGCAGCATAGTGATGGGTACAACAGAGTGATAGAATCACCTATGTTTAGATCTGATATCTCATGTGTCATCTTCTTAGAGAAGATCTCTACTCTTAGTTTGACAAGTCAAAATGTTGACATTTGACGTATATGTACTATCTCTCTCTCTACTGAACTATTGAAGAACATAAGAATAATTGATCAAGGATTTCCCCACATTGGGGTTTGTCCCTGGCTAGTGCCACATCTTATGTCCTATTGTCTTGGCTTGTCTTCTGCGATTTATGTTTATGTTCTATCTGCATTTTATTATCATGCTAAATGTGATTGCTAATTTGGAATTGATATTAAGCTAATATGGAAAATTGAAGTAAAGTTGCTCTCAACATAGAACATACCTAAAATTAACATGGTATCAGAGCTGAGATGAAGACAAAGCCCAAGCAAGAGTGAAAGAGCAATCATCAAAGATGGTTAGAAAAAACAAAAAGGCTCAATGAGTTCCTCAGTAAAGGATAAAATCCATGAGCCTCCATAAAATGCTCCAGCGACAAAGAACAAGTACACTAAGGGTGGAAGGAAAGGCAAATTCCTTGCTTACAATAAGTTTGGCCATTATGCGAAGGAGTGTTCGAATAGAAGGGACACATCACTTGATGACGATTACAATCATTCCAGGGGCATCTTCAATGATCAAAGGAACGACAGGTAAAATGGCCAAGGATTTCCAGGTATGAAGAATCAAATGTTGTTTTGGATAAGCAAGAGGAGTAATCTTATATCAGCCCTCTTCACTACCTCTCCTCCGGACACTTTGGAAAAGTAGTATATTGATAGTGGTGCTTCAAGGCACTTCACCGGACACAAGGAAGCTCTCTCTAAACTAAGAGAGAGGGAAACAAACTTGGAGATTATTCTTGAGACAATGCCACCTATCTCGTAAAGGGTGTAGGGAATATTACTCTTCAATTGGATAGGTAGTGTACCTTATCCCAAGAAGAACCCGGGGTCCATTTCGACAATGGAAGACAAAGGTGGCATTCATCAATGGAAAGGTACGTATGTGGATAAGGAATTTTTAAAGATGCTTTTGAGTTCAAGGTTGGCAATGTGTATCAAGTTGCAGGAAGTCCATTCGGGACCATGTCAGTTGACACATCTCTTCTATAGCACCAGAGGTTTGCTCATTATGGGGCCCTACCTGATGTGAGTCAGATGGTGAAAGGGATGCTTGAATTCAAGAAGAGCATGAGGATACATGTCCGAGATGTACCGAAGGAAAACTTACAAGGGGACCATTCCCCTCATGTAGCGAGTCCACAGATTTGGAACAACTCGAGGGGTTTGAGATTCATGATCATGAATCTCATGTATGCAAGTGGAAGAAAGCCCTCTATGGCTTGAAGCAAACACCCTGGGCTTGGTATGAAAAGATAAACAACTATCTGATGAAGTTGAGATTCACTAGGAGTGAAGCCGATCCAAACCATTGCTTGAAGGTTGTGGATGATAGACTTCTCATATTGACACCTTATGAGGACGACCTCTTCCTAATAGGTGCAGACCCTCTCATTTGCAAAAGTAAGAGGGAGTTGGATTCCAGATTTGGAATGGTGAACTGCAAGCTTGTGACTACTTCGATGAAGCCTAACTTTAGGAAGTTATGCAGTAGTGATGTCAGACCTGATTTGCGAAATGCCTCTGAGTTTCATAAACTCATACTAGCATTGATGTCCTTGGTGAACTCCAGTTCGGAATATGTTTTGTAGTTAGCATGTTGAGCTCATATATGGTTAAGCCTCACTGGATTGGTGCCAAGAATATTTTAAGATATCTTCGGGGCACAATCTCTCATAAATTGAGATACATTGTCGGAAATATGAAGTTGCATGATTATTCGAACGCTCACTGGACAAGCAGTGTGGAGGATCGCAAGAGCAATTCTAGGTGTTGGTTCTCTTTGGGTTCTGCTTCGATATCTTGGATGAGGAAGAAAAGTCAGTTGCTTTGAGCATTGATGAGGTCGAATACATAACTATGAGTATGACCTCGTGTGAAGTTGTCTGGTTGTGGAAGCTCTTCAGTGCGCTGTTTGGACATGTATTAGATATCATCGTGATCTTCTATGACAAGCAAAGGGGGATTTGATTGTTGAGGAATCTCGTAATCTATGATCGCTCCAAGCATATAGACATCAGGTACCACATTATCTGGGATATGGTACAACCGGGAGCAAGAAGGCTCCATCACTCTGGGACTGATATGTTGGTCGTCATTATTCTAATGAAGCCCCTAGGAAAGGTCAAAATCGTGACTTTCCGAGAACAACTGAGTCGTGGAGAGACTCTCTCCTGAAGGTCCTATAGTGATATGGACATTGAGCTCTGGGAGCTCCGAGGGGCTTGGGGGTACTTCGAGGAGCAATGAGCAACCATAGGGTGAGTGGTGCAACCTTCCCTAGTGGTTTGCTATGTAGGTAGGATGAGTGGTCCATCCTTCTCCTGTTGAAACACAATCATAGGGTGAGTGGTTCAGCCTTCTCCTAGTGATTTGTTGTGTATAGAGTGAGTTGCTCAGCCTTCCCCTAGAATACCCCATGGCGACATGTAGGCAAGATGAGTGATTCATCCTTCTCTTGCTGAGACATCCTACCCATGTAGTCTGGGACTCATGGGAATTACCTCTCATCTGGCCAATGAGCAGGGAAATGAGGATAGGGACCATAGTAGTACCGATGGACGCATCGTGTAACTATCGTACTCCCTATGCTAGGATGATCTATATTGATCTGGGATCAATGGAATTGACTTCGAGTCAGTAAGAGTGGTTTGAGACACTCTCTATTTGGAACAGACTTCAAGTTAATAAGAGTGGTTTGACACACTCTTTATTGGAACTGATTTTAGATTAGTAAGAGTGGTAAGAAACACTCTCTTTACATGGGACTGACTTCAGGGCAGTAGAGAATGGTATGATCCATTCTCATCCACTTCTTCTTATTCACGGTTCAGCAGAGCAGTGCAAGGCACTGATGGCAGAGATAGTACCGACTTACAGATGGAGTTCTCCCTAGTTGAGAGGGAGTGTTAAAATTGGCAACTAGGGCCAAACTCCATGTGGGTCTACTAATTCATGGCAGCTGATATTTTTCTTGGATTCATCTCATTGAGAGGTGTAGGATTGATCTAAAGATCATCCAATTCTGACATGTATTCATGGAGATATGAATTTAATTGTGTTATATGACAATTCGTCAAGGTTGACCAGCAATCAAATTACCCCCACTTATCCTCATCGTTGCACTATAAATAGAAGAGGTTTGCAAGTCATTTGAGACACCTCTTGTGATCTCTTCTTCTCTGCTCGTTTGGGTTTTGGTGGAAGGAGAAGTCACCAAGAGTATACGCTTCTCTAAAAAGGAGATGCCCTAGCACTAACGCAGACATGGAAGTGAACCTAACGATGTCATGGAAAGAGCCCTAACCGCAGTTCTGTTTGTGTCCTAGTCACAGTTCAGATACGCCCTAACTGCTTGCCTTATTCCACACTAGAAGTTGCCCTACATTCACAATTAAAGAAGGCTCTTATACACTGGGAAGAAGAGGTCTCTTCCACAGTCAAATGAGGGTTCTATGCAGCAAGAGGAGGATCCCTTCTTGCTGTCCTAAAGGATATCTTTACACGCAGCAAGGAGAAGCCTATATACGCTGCCAATGGATGCTCCAAAAGGAGCCCTAGCTGTAGTCTCTCACACACTTAGACGCAGTCCAAAACAGAGAATATGCCCTAGGCGCAGATAATAATGAGAGCTCTTCACTGTCAATGAAGGAGCTCTATGAAGGATGATCATCACATTGCCAAGGAGCAGTATCCTATCTCGGTATATGTATAGACAGCATACCTGTAGGTGCTGTCTTCACAATCAAATGGATGGAGTAGAAGACTTTAAGACCTGTAACAAGAAGTAGAACAGTCTCAGCATAGCTACAGTCTTGGGTGTAGGATCCCCGTGACTAGGTGGAATCATAGAAGGAGCCTAGACAGCATGGGATCTGACAGTGGTGCAGCCTCAAAGGGAAGGTCAAACAAGTCTGTCTAGGATGATTTGCTCAAGGGTCAAGTTAGTTGGGTGTTGTGTGTAGACTTAACTTGCTGTTGGGCTAGGCCGCAGGCCATAGCCAGCAGCATAGAGTATTAAGGGTTGCACAAATTAGTGTGGCGGTGCTGGAAACTCTCTTGGATCACCGCAGCCTTTGAAGGCCTGTTGTTGATTGTATCAAACATGGACTGAAGTTTGATACAGCATGATGTGGGTGACAGCATGGTGCAGCATAGTGACAAGTGCAGCATGGTGCAGCGTGATGGGTGCAGCATAGTGCAGCATGGTGAAGCATGATGGGTGCAGCACAGTGATGATGAATGCAGTATGATGAGTGCAGCACAGTGAGGGGTACAGCATGGTGATGGATTCACCTATGTTTAGATCTGCTATCTCATGTGTCATCTTCTTTGAGAAGATCTCTGCTCTTATTTTGACAAGTCAAAATGTTGACTTCTGATGTATATGTACTATCTCTCTCTCTGCTGAACTATTGAAGAACATAAGAAAATTTGATCAAGGGTTTCCCCACATTGGGGTCCTTGGTTGGTGCCACATCTTGTGTCCTCTTGTCTTGGCTTGTCTTCTGCGATTTATGCTTATGTTCTATCTGCATTTTACTATCATGTTAAATGTGATTGCTAATCTGGAATTGATATTAAGCTAATATGAAAAATTGAAGTAAATTTGCTCTCAGCATAGAACATACCTAAAATTAACATTTTCTAATTCAACTATTGTTCCGAGGAATCTTTGGTTGGTACAACCATTCTTCAACATGGATAACTAAAGCTTAATTTTGGAGAAAACAACACTAGTTAGGTTTATTGATGTTTCTCGGACACACCAACCTCTTTCTTCTTATCTAATTAATTTTGGAGAAAATAACACTGACACCAACATCTTTCTTCTTATCTAATTCATTGCTTCATCCACAGTTTTTACATTGGATGACATGATGATCAAGACCAACAAAATGATGGATATTCAGGATGAAACAATTTAGATGTCAAAATTACAAAATAGGAAAATTAATTCACAAAAATGTGAAGTGATATACTTACAATCTTTAGAAGCCCTGGTCTCAACGTGGCCACAAGCACATTTTCCAACAGAAAAGACTTCTTAATGATTTGTGAGCAAGACGATTTTGACAACCCATTAAAGTAAAATTGCAATACAAAAAATTGTATTGATGAAAGTGTAACCATATTAGAGTCACTACAACATGGGAAGATCTGATTCCCAGATCATGCTTGATAATTTCATTGAAGAGCTAAATGTGTCACTCCCACATTTGCAGATCCACATGCCATTTTGAGACCATGTATTTGTACATGAACTGTTTATTTGCTTACAATTTTGTTTATTCCCACAAACAGAACATCTTCCATTCGAGTTAGAATTCTTGCATATTTCCTAGAACTCTCTTTTATGTAGATAAAAAAATTGACCATGAAATATTAATATAATAAATAGTTGTTAATCAGGTAAATTGAAAATCATTAGGGATTCCTGTAAACATTGGCACTCAGGTAATTTTGGTATAAGTCAAAGCCTTGTTGCCATGTATGACATTGTTGCTTCAATTTTTCAAGGCCCTTCAGTTCTTCATCATCCAAAACTATTTCTGCACCCATGCAAAAAGGAAAAGAAAATTAAAATAGTCAACAACAGCAGCATAGGCTATATCAATTAGAAGTTTTATAGCTGCCTATCTACAAAAAATCATGAAATTTTGACTGAACAATTACTAACAAGAGAGATTCAGTTGATCTTTCTTATTAATCTCTCTAGGCACTGTTAGCGGAAATCAGAATCATAAATTAATAAAGAAGATTTAATACAAGCAATTACAATTTGCAGCAGAAATGGTCATTTTTGTTTGGTATCCTAATGGGTTATAACATCCATAAGAAAAAATTTATTTTAGTCTCAACATGTGCAATGAGGTCTTACAATCTTTTGAATTTTTCCTTTAAAGATTTTTCCCCATAAATGCCTCTGGTAAAGAAGACAAAAACATGGCTAAAGCAAATGTATTTGAAGATTAGTAATGAGGAATATAATTCAGATGAGAAGGATGGATTTCGCCCCATCTTTTGACATTGAAAAAGTAAAATCAAACACAAAATAACATGTTAATGCACACGCTGACATCCATCAAATGGATTAGCAACAACCTAACATATATTGTGTTTCTACAGATGAACCAACAGCATAAATGGAATTCATGTTACATTATGCGTTCCAACATTAATTGAACATTAAACCATAACGATGTCCAAAAATCATGCGAAGAAAATACCATGTGCCCATCATTCAATCACCTTGACATCTGCTATCTCCTGTCTATTTGAGAAGTTTTCTTGCCTAAGGATTGAAGAGCATTAGTAATAGTTTTCTTTTAGCACTCTTGATTAGGACTCAACCACAGCTTGTGATCTCTTTTGTTCACTTGCTACCTTCATTCTTGAAGTTTTTAAAATGATTTTCACTTGCTAATGTAGTGTTGCTTCAATGGTGAAAATGGCTAGTTAGGCATTTCACCAAAGTTTTAATCTAGGTAAGGTCACCCCACTTATAATAACATGATTAGGGCTAGATGTGAGCACAAGCAAATTTAGTAGGATAGTTATCCCTTTTGTTGTTTGCATTTTAGATAAAATTAAGTTTGACCCTTGCTAAGCGATTGGCCCTTCATGGGTGGCCAAATCCATGAACCATACCATATTTCTTATACAAGGATGAAGCATCATTCTATATTTCTATATATATATATATATATATATATATATATATATAAGTAACCTGACACGGGGGATTCGGGATTCGTAGGATACGAAATTTCGAGTGTCGGATTCGGACATGTTGACCCCCCCAAAACAGGGCACGTTAGGATACATATTATATATTTTTTATCAAATATATATATATATATAAAATTAGATATTTCTTACACAAATTCTCATTAATGATACAAATTCATTGATTTCAAACATAGATCTTCATCTAGATTTAAGTTTTATTGTTTACAAAGTTAGCAACATTATAGCATGCATAGTACATACAAAATTCAAAAACATGTCACATAAATGATAAATCAATGAATCATAAATTCTAAATTCATAAATCATAAATCATAATACATATTCAATTCATCAATGATCCAATAGATAGTAAGATAAAGACACTGACCACTGTAGTTTTCTCATTAAGTCATCAAAATCAAAATGTGTTACATAGGTAGTGCAATGCCAATGGCAAATAGAAATAGAAAATACAAAACAACTACAGGTATACAAGCCTCAAGGCAGTGGATAGCCCATGACTCATGAGTCATCAATCCGCATAGTCATCATCAGAATCAGCGTCATTGTCCTCATCATCATGGTCACCACTACTCTCCTTTGCATCCTCCTCGTCCCCTGTATCCATAGTCGCCTCTATATTTGCTGGTGTAGAGGTTGACCCCTTTACAGTATCAACATCATCAAATTTAGCAGGCTCTAGCACTGGATCATTGAGATCCATGTTGGACAATGCCAACTCAACACTGTTGTCCAGACCCATATCATCAAGAAAGACATCCTACATCTTTGTCTTTCCCTTCAACCACTCTTCCCTCTGCCTGTAAATAAGACAAAGGTTGGTGTGCACATACACCATTGTCTCTGCCCTAGATTGCTCAAGCCTGCTCTTCTTAACACTATAAAAATTCCCATATGTGCTCCAATTCCTCTCGTAACAAGAGGATGAAGTCACTTGAGAGAGGAGCCTCATGGCTAACTGCTGAAGAGGAGGGCTTGTTTCCCTGTGGTTTGCCCACCAAGAATAGGGCTTCTTAGCCCCCCTGTCTCTAATCATATCCTGCAAATCGACCAGTGCCAGTGGAAAACTCTACAAAGGCATCATCCACCTCATCAAGCAATGCTCTATCCTGAAAAACCCGCCTGAATGCATCTTTCCTCCCCTGTGAGATTTCACCATCCATGTTCGAAGGGAATTTGCAGGAAGGTCCACCATTCAACCACTCATGGTTGTAGTATTTTGGGTTCAATGAGTGAGCCAAACAATGTAAAGGTGTGCAATTCTTGTCCCATCTGCTAACAAGAATATCTTGTATAGTACCACAGAAAGGCCTCTAGTGACGTCTCATACTTGGGGCACTCGCTCTGTAGAATAATGCTCCTCACAAACTCAATCATGGAATCCCATCACTCATAAACCTCTCCTAGGATGGGTTTGTCTATATCTGCAAATCTAAGGAAAGAAATGATAGGGTCCATGATCTGAATAATTAGATCTACCCTCTCCCACCAAGCATCATCTAGCATTGTGTCCGTCTCTTTTAGAGGCTAGTTGATCTGTCTTTTTCCAAAGAGACCAAAACTCAGAAATAACCATGGCCCCAAGAGTGGTCTTGACCTCCCTCAACCTCTTCAACATGATGAATGAAGAGGAAAACCGTGTATCAACAATCTTCAACAATGATAGATTATTGTACTCCTTATAGATAGTGAGGGCATTTGTATGATTTTTCACAAAGTTATGGATATGTCATGCATCCTCAATAATGTTACCAATCCAAATTACATCAGAAGCAATGGATTTTAGTGCTAACTTCAATGAATGGGCAATGTAAGGTGTCCAAAACACTTGTGGATATTTAGCTTCCACAATCATGCCACTAGCGTTGCAAATAGGTGCATTATCTGTAATGATTTGCACACAAAAATCAACACCTACATCTTCAATAACTTTAATAAATAACTCACCCATAAATTGTGCATCCTTGTATTCTCCAAGTGTATCCACTGCTTTCAAGAAAACTGGACCATTCAAGGAAGACACCATGAAGTTGATGAGTGGGTGTCGTGGTGGATCTATCCATTCATCATAAACAATGCTAACCCTAGATGTTGGCCATGATGCTTTAATAGGCTCAAGCATTTTTTGCACCTCTTTTTTTGCCTTCATCAACAATGTGGTTCTAAGCTTCTCGAACTAGGAGGCACATACCATGATGGAGATCCGTGAGTTAGAGCTCGACACATCTCAATAAATAGAGGTGAGCATGCCACTTTAAACGATATGAATTTTTGATAGAAAAAAAAAAGCAATGGTGAGATCAAGCTCTTCTCATTTCCCTTTTTGAAAAATCTTGTCCATTGGACCAAGTGAAATTGCCTTTCTTTTTGTTGCTTGTCCCCTAATAGAACTCTCAAATGGAAATTTGGTGGTGTGTTTCCTCAAAAATGGAAGGGGGTCATCATTCTTGGGTTTTTTTTTTATTTTGCAACCATATTTTCCATACCAACAATGAACTCTTTTTCCATTTCTTTCCACTTTTGTAAAGAAACTTGTGTACAACCTCCAACTCCACAACTTGGTAAAGCCAACAAATGGCCTTTCACACGAAAATATGTGCTTGTGAAAGTATTGTAGCAAAAGTTGCATCTCCAATTCACATTGCCTCCTCCCTTCCCCTTGCTGCTTGGCCCATCCTCTCTTGTTACATATTTCCACAAGGGATATTTCTCAATGTTACCTTTAGGAGGAAGTCTTCCCTCAACATTACTTGCAACAGACTCTGATGATATTGGGGAGGAGGGGCATCTCCAATGGGGACATTCTTCCCCTTCCTTTGCCCCCTACCTATTGCCCTTGATTGAGCCATGAATACTGTAAAAAAAATAAACAAAACATGCACAAATTTGTAAAAGAAATGCATATACAAACTGTTGTAATAAAAATGCAAAAAAAATAGAGATGAAATGCACTTACCTGTTGCTTGAATCTCCTTGAAATCGCTCCAAACCCTTGGCTCCTTGCTCCAAACTTCTAACAGCAAACCCACAGCTCACTTATTGCAAAAGGAATGACACAGAATGATAAAAAAAATGAGTAATTTCGCTGCGGGTCCTGATTTGCCGGATTCGTATCCGGATTTCGTGACATGTGTCCGAACGGGACACGATTTGGACTCGATCGTGTCCCATTCGGCCATGACGAGTCACTAAATTCGGACACGATTTAGGGCGAATTGAATCCGATTCGCTGGATTTAGACACGTGGCCAAAAAATAATGAATCTGGTTTCAAAGATTATCTATATATATATATATATATATATATATATATATATATATATATATATAACCTCACCCAACCTTTCTTCTTGTTACTTGTTACTCTAATGTATAGTAGTAATTACTAATTTATTGATGGCTTTCATCTTCTTTCCAAAGTCTCCTTTGGGCTCAACTCACGAGTTTTATTAATTCTCTTATCTTAGCCTAGACTAAATCTAACTACTCAATGATATATTTTCATTTGTATATGCTCATACCATGTCAGTTCCATCGACCACTCCATGATGATCCTACTTACTCTTGTTGTATACTTATGATTGTTATCATTCTCCATTAGCCACAGGCAGCACAAGTAGAATCTTGAAATGGGCAAAAATGATTCAAGATTGGTTTAGTTTTATTTTCTAATACAACTTCTCTTCCGATTGGTTAGTACAACCATTCTTCAACATGGCTAACTAAAGCTTAATTTTGGAGAAAATAACAAAAGCTAGGTTTATTGATGTTCCTTGAACACACCAACTTCTTTCTTCTTATCTAATTAATTTTGGAGAAATAACCCTAGATAGTTTTATTGATATTTCTTGGAGACACTAGCCTCTTTCTTCTTATCTAACTCATTGCTTCATCCAAAGATTTTACATTGGATGGCATGATGATAAAGAGTCAAGACCAACAAAATGATGGACATTATTTAGATGTCAAAATTACAAAATAGTTAAATTAATTCGCAAAAATGTGAAGTGATATACTTACAATCTTCAGAAGCCCTAGTTTCACCATGACCATAAGCACATTTTCCAAGTGAAAATATTTCTTAATCATTCATGAGAAAGACGATTTCACCAACCCATTAAAGTAAAATTGCAATACAAAAAACTGTATTAATGAAAGTGTAACCATATTAGAGTCACTACAGTATGGGAAGATCTAAATATCATCCATGCAAGTCACACTTATATGATAATTTCATTGAAGAGCTAAATGTGTCACTCCCACATTTACAGATCCACATGATGTTTCAAGACCATGTTGGACAATTGTAGTTGTCATCGGTCTTTTCAAAGGAGAAATTAATTTGATCTCTAGCTATCCAAGTCAGCGTCAACTAGACAAGTTGGCCCCACCACTTGAGGGGTTTGAAACTTGATCCAAGGTCAAAAACCCACTTGATGAGATTATTATATATTGGCAAATCGACTCCTCATTTGAACATCACATTCACTCATCAATTCAACCTGTTCTACAAGAAGATTTGTTCATATGTGTGAAGAAGAAGACCTTTTCTCTCTATGTTGACCAGTGAATTTGACTTCATTGACCAGCATTGACTTGACTACATTCTCTGCTATGTGACCGAGTTGCTCATAGTGGATTGGAGGCTGAATATTCTATGGACCTTTGACTTTCTATTGACCGGAGTTTTGGTTATGTTCTAAGCATTGACTAAGGTTTGACTGCAGGTCATACTCTAAGGTTTGACTGAACCTTTCTGTGGAATTCCAGGACCAAATTTTGGCCCTTTGACCAGCAACCTCAAGCCAAAATTTCGGCCCCTTCTACAGACTTTGACCAGTGAGCAGATGTTGAGTCTCTCTCTCTCTTTTGACTGATTATGACTTGGCATTTGATGTGGTGAATAAAACAGTGCGAAACATGCATATGGATTTCCAAATGAGTTAATGAATTGACTGAGCAACAATACTCAATAATAATACAGAGATATTTACAAAGATAGAAACATCAAGTTTCTATGTAAAGAATCAATTTCATCTAAGAAACTGCTAAAAGAATAAAATTAGCAACATCTTAAAAGAGTGAGCATTAAACTAAAATAGTAATATTCTAATACCCTCCCTTAATGCTCAATCTATTTACAACACCAATAGACCCCCTAAATTTTACAAACTTATCAGGACCAAGAGACTTGGTGAAGATATCTGCAGGCTGCTCTGTTGTGGGAACATATCTCAATTGAACGGATCCATCTACAACAAGCTGGCGAATGTAGTGGCAATGAGTTTCCACATGTTTTGTTCGTTCATGAAAGACGGGATTTTTGGCAAGTTTGAGCACTCCCTGATTATCACAAAACAAGGAAGTAGGACCTGTCTGGGAAGCATGCATATCTGCAAGCATACGTCGAAGCCAAACTGCTTCACAGGATGCCTTAACTGCTCCTCGATACTCTGCTTCTGTTGAGGAGAGAGACACGGCTTGCTGCTTCTTACTAGTCCAGGTGACAGCACCAGATCCTAGACTAAACACATATCCAGCTGTAGATTTACGATCATCAATCGAACCAGCCCAGTCAGAATCTGTATAACCACTGAGTATAGGATCGGAATTGCGAGTGTATAGGAGTCCATAATCAGAAGTGCCACGCACATATCGTAGCACACGCTTCGCTGCCATCCAATGATCAGCTTTAGGGGCTGACATGAAGCGGGAAATGTAGCTTACTGCAAAACTGATGTCTGGTCTGGTGGCAGTAAGATAGATGAGACGGCCTACTAATTGCCTGAATAGAGTTTCATCCACAGGAAGAGAGGATGACTGAGCTGAAAGTTTGAGCCCTGGTTCCATAGGAGTCGTGGCTGGTTTGCAATCCTGCATTCTGAATCTGTCCACAAGATTTTTGGCATACTTGGATTGAGAGAGAAAGATGTGATTCTCAATCTGCCAAACTTCAACCCCCAGGCAATAGTGAAGAAGACCCAAGTCTGTCATATCAAAGGTACTGCATAAGTCTTGTTTGATCCCATGGATCAAATGTGCAGAGCTACCAGTAATGATAAGGTCATCTACATAGACAACCACAAACAAGATATCATCACTAGTATGCTTGATATATAGATTTGCATCAGATGGGCTCCGCTGAAAACCATGAGCTGTCAGGTACTGATCAATTTTCATGTACCAAGCCCGAGGAGCTTGTTTCAATCCATAGAGAGCTTTAGCTAATCTACACACTTTCTGTTCTTGACCAGCAATCTTAAATCCTGGAGGCTGTGTCATGTAGACTTCTTCTTGTAAGTCACCATTTAGGAAAGCACTTTTTACATCCATCTGATGAACTTTCCATTTAAACTGAGCTGCTAGAGCAAGGACAAGCCGTATGGTACTCATTTTGGTTGTAGGAGCAAAAGTCTCCTCATAGTCAATGCCTTCCTTTTGTGAGAATCCTCGAGCCACAAGACGAGCTTTATACTTGTCTAGAGTTCCATTGGCTTTTTATTTCACTTTATATACCCATTTGCAGCTAATGGGCTTTTTCCCTTCAGGAAGATCAGAAAGGGTCCATGTGTGATTTTTCTGAAGACTTTGGAATTCAACGTCCATAGCCTGTTCCCACTCAGATATACCCTTAGCTTCTGAGTAAGTTTGAGGCTCAAAGACACTGTGTAGATTAGCCATAAGAGCAAAGTTTATTGTAGACTGTTGTTTGCTGTTATGTCTAGAAGTTCGTCCTTCAAGGAGTTCATCATCCCTAAGATCACCAATGGTTTTAGCCCCACCATTTAGGCCGAGAAGTAGAGGAACCAATATCAGGAGGAGATGGAGAAGGTTCAGAAACAATAGAGGTAGCAAGAGAAGGGTTATTTTCTGGAGAAAGTGCAGGCAGTGTATTATCAAACACTGATGCTGCATCATCCCTCCCATCAGGTGGACTTACTGGAAGAAGAACACTGTGAGGCTGATCCTCAGAACACTGCTCAGAAGAAGAAGACTGAAAGAATCCTCTGTCTTCATCAAATACCACATCCCGACTGAAGCTAAGACGACCAATGGCTATATCTATTAGTCTATAAGCCTTGTGATGATCACTGTACCCTGTCATCATGAGTTTCTGGCTTTTGGAATTCAACTTAGAGCGCTTAGTAGCTGGAATCCAACCATATGCAATTGAGCCAAATACTTTGAGGTGACTGATCTTAGGTTTACGGCCAGACCAAACCTCTTCGGGAGTCTTCCCCTTAACAGCCTGAGTGGGTGATCGGTTAAGAAGATAAACAGCAGTAAAGACTGCTTCAACCCAGAATTTGTTTGGAACACTCTTGTGTTGTAACATGGAGCGAGCCATTTCAACAACTGTGCGATTGCGGCGTTCAACAACACTATTCTGCTGAGGAGTGTAAGGAGTAGTGAACTGGCGTTTTATGCCATGAGTATCACAGAAGTTGGAAAAAGCAGAAGAACAAAATTCCCCCTCGTTATCTGTCCTAAGAGTCATGATATTACAGCCAGACTCTTTTTCAACTAAGGTTTTAAACTTCTAAAAGATACTAAATGCATCAGATTTATATTTGAGAAAATATACCCACATTTTTCTACTGAAATCATCGACAATAAGCAAAAAATATTTGCAAGCAGTGATAGAAGATGTATTCATAGGACCACAAATATCAACATGAATTAACTGAAGTACCTTAGATGCGCGCCAAGATTCTCCATTCGTGAATGAAGACCGATGTTGTTTGCCGGATTGACAAGCGCTGCATACGTCCAACTGCTGAGTCTGAAAGTCAGGTAATCCTGACACAAGTCCGTCCCGAGAAAGCTGAGAGAGATACTGCATGTTGAGGTGCCCATATCGATGATGCCATAGAGTGCCGATGGGAGAAACGCGAGCTGCTAGAGCCACTTCTGGAAAATCACCAATGTCAAGAAGCCTGTATAAACCATGATCTTCTAGACCAACAACGACTGTAAGACTAGTCTCCCTGTCGATAATAGAGCATTTGTGCGCACTGAATACTACATCAAGTTGAGGAGAGTTCCTCATAATCTGACTGACAGACAGCAGATTAATTTCCATCCCAGGAACATAGTACATATTCAGGAAGATGAGTGTGCGCCCACCAGACTGGATTTGAACGGTACCTCTGCCATCCACTGTGTATTTCTCACCTTTGCCAAATACCACGGAATCACTGAAAGATGAGAAGTCAATAAACCAGTCATGCCTGTGAGAGAAATGGCGTGATGCACCAGAGTCAATGTACCAGGCAGATGATGGAATATTATTTGAAGACCTTTTAGCCATAAAGGCGTAAAAGGCAGAATCTGTTTGCTCGGAATGTTCTGCAACATTCGCTGTCTGATGAAGCCCTCCCTATTTCTTCTGTTTAGAAGCAATTCTCTGTCGGCAATCTTTCTTCATGTGGCCGAAGACAGTAATTACACTGCACATTTTTCTTCCTAGCAGGATCAAAATACCTAGAAGAACCTTTCTGCTGAAAGGACTGAGAGGACTGAAATTTGGAAATAAAAGCATTTTCTGAGGAGGCTGATGCTGCACCACTACCAAACTGTTGTTTCCAACGATCCTGCTGCATGAGTTTAGTGCATAACTCCAGAAACTTCAGATCAACATTAGTTGCAGTAATGTTGAGTGTTTCTATGAAGTGCTCATAAGATTGTGGTAGACTTTTCAGAGTTATAACTACCATATCTTCTTCCTCCATGGTGCGACCAATGGCTTCGAGCTGATCTCGAATGTCTTTAATCTTGTTGAGATGTTCCTATAAAGACATATGTTCATCCATCATGATGGAGAACAACTGATTTTTGAGAAAGAAAGCTCTGCTCTTGTCGGATGTCTCGTGTAGTTCCTTCAACTGTTGCCAGATCTCAGTAGCTGTCTTGCCAGAAGGAATCTATGGTAACTAATCATCAGTGACAGAGAGCTTGAGAAGCATAACTACCTCTCGATTTTGATCATCAAATTTATCTTGATTGGTGCCAGCTGTACCAGGACGGAGCTCTTTGTGGAGAACGAGTTGGTCAAGACGCCTATGTTTAAAAATGGTCAACATTCTCTGTTTCCAGATGTTATAGTTTGTGCCATTAAAGCGTTGACTACCTTCCAGCATTAGATTGGTTAGTGAAGCCATCTGTTTGAACTTTGTTTCCCAAGAAAGTAATAAGGAGATGCAACTGATTTGAACAGAAACTAACAGATGTTGGTATATAAAAAAAAAATAACCCGAAATTGTTCTTTTAGAAAGAAATACCAAATGCTGCTTCTACCACACAGGATCGAACTTTGAGAAGCACAGTTTTATCTGAGATAACCACTGAAAAATTTCTGAGTTTGTGCTACCACTTCTGAATAATGGCCACAAAACTAATATCTCATTGTTTGATAGCTGCCCAACTGTATGTTTTTTTTTTTTAAATCCACAGCACTATAAAGAAATACTACCATGCACCATAAAAATCTAAAATGAGACTCGGCCTAAATACCCAAATTTCTGAAAGTGGCTCTCTTACTTACTGCTGGAAACTGATCTGGGTGTAATGAGAACGACTCAACCAAGAAATAAACCACAGTGTAATGGCACTAACCTTGGTGGCGGCTCCGTTGACTTTTGCCGCAGAGAAAATAGATGCAAACATACGCAGTTGGAATATCCCAACGACGCTGTCACGCGGGTGATGTTACATGTAACAGGTTTCCGTTGCGTATAACAGGTGGACGCCAAAATACCAGATTACCGCTCCAACCAACGTAAGATTGCCACCCGATGCACGCCAAGATACCCGATGCACGCACGCCAAAATATCCGATGCACGAACAGGTGGGAAGAAGTGAGTAATCACCGACAGCAATGAAATAATTCGGGTTTCTCTGATATCGAAGAGTCATGGGTAACAGTTTCGAATTGGTTAGTGCCGCCGACGTTTTACCAAGTCCGAGCCCAGTGCCGCCGTCGATTTACCAGCTGTTGGAATGTTAATCTCGATGGATCCCAACGACACCCAGATGCTTACAGGCCTCGTGAATTCAAATGCACGCAAATGCACAAAAACAGTGCCACGATCTCATAGACGATAGCAGCAGCGGCGTCAGCGACCTTGAATGGTGCGTCCACGACTTAATCTGCAGCTTCAGGAGGCTTCGAAGGAGTTTTAGCCGCAGCTCACAGCAAAGAATCTCGATGTACTTAGTAAAGTTGGTAAATACGACAGACTGGATCACACTTTCATGTCTTGGGAAAACTGAATCGATTCCAAAATCGATACCAGCAGAACGGAAGTGACGGAAAGCGTCATGAGAGCTATGAGATCCCCAGCACTACACAAATTGCAACCACGAAAAAAAATTTAAACCAGCTGAAGAATTCTTTCGAAGGATCCACTTCTGTATCGAGATAGATGACTGTAAGCTTTTATCACAGTGAGCAGAGCCGAAGCTAAGACTCAGTGAAGGCTATCTGGCTTACAGAGGGCTCGACCTTAGAAAGTAATGACAGAAAGAACTCAATAGATTAGAATGCAGAGAGAATAACTTCTCAATAAATCTCTTTTTTTCTGGCTCTGATACCATAAAACAGTGCGAAACACGCATATGGATTTCCAAAATGAATTAATGAATTGATTGAGCAACAATACTCAATAATAATACAGAGATATTTACAAAGATAGAAACATCAAGTTTCTATGTAAAGAATCAGTTTCATCTAAGAAACTGCTAAAAGAATAAAATTAGCAACAGCTAAAAGAATGAGCATTAAACTAAAATAGTATTATTCTAATAACAAGTAATTGTCAAAATAAGAAAATCTTTCTACCTTTCTAATTTTATAACAATGAAGACCGAAACCTATTATATTTTCAATAGGAAGAAGTTATCAGATTGAAAATTGTTCTAGTCTTGTTTGCTCTAGAAAAACAACAAATGTAATAAATAAAAACTACATCACAAAATAATATAAATAACATTATTTAAATAACCAATAAAGGATGCGACATTTCACCTTGATGATTAATCAATCTTATATAATGTCACACGACTCTTTATATATTTATATCTTATATGGATTGTTTCATGTCATCCTTATTATGCTGAATATTTCATAAATGAACTATTGATCATTACACCTTCCAATGAGAGCATGTTTGTCCTTCATGTCATGTTTTCCTTGTAGTATGTCCTAGATGAATGGAAGAAATGTGAAGTGGCAAGTGCATGGGGCATATCCTTCTTCTACTAATAGGACTTACTTTGTGAACAAAGGAGGCTAGACTTTCATATGGAAGCAAGTTTCAATACAATTCTTTGTTTGCACTACCCATCTTGCTATCAGATCATCTTATCTCACCTTGGACTCTAGCTTTGTTGCTCTTTCAAACACGCTGAAAGGTTAATTCACTGTTTTGGTAATTGGAAAATGTATATGAAATTCTTCATTTAATGCAATTTTAATAGAAAGGCCTGATCAAGATTATCTCATATTGGCAGCCATGTTATTGCAAATCAGCAACACTTTAGAATATTCAGTAGTTGACTAGTGAAAATCAAGCATCAAGAGAGAGAAAACCTGTCACAGAAAATCCCACTACAATCGAGACACATTGCCAAATTTGATGAGCAGCGACAAGTATGACACTGAGCATGGTTTGCATTTGCTCCAATTTGCTTGCACCTTCACATCAATGGAACAGTATGAGAAAACTGAAATCATCATAGTTGATAATCTTTATATAATAAGAGCTCAGTTATAACACTGCCAATAATCTATACACATACACTGGGGTATGACATGCCAAAATTTTCCATCTAGATTAACCCAAGATTCCAATGTTGTTCAGTTCAATTACTTCTGAAACATGGAAAACATAATAACATTTCTCATCATGTTTTCACTTCAATATAATCTCTGAGTATATCAATATTGTTTAATCTATAAAAGCAAAATGTTACAATGTTTGAGATTATTCAAAAAATCAATCAAAAGGGTGAGCATGTACAACATTTTGTGAAGTCCCAACCACCAAGGCATTAGTTTGTTTAACTATAGAAGGCTACCCACTATCACATCAATAGCTCTTCCTCACACTTTTGGTTGGCTGTTCTCCAACTCAAGGGGTTCTTCCCTCAAGATAGGATTGCTAAGGCTATGCAGTAAAGGCTGAAGGTGATTATGTTAAAGTTATCCAAAACAAAACAAATGGTTATAGTGAAATGAAAAATGAATGGAAACGGAAAAAAGGAAATGGCAATAAAATGAAAGGAAGAAGAGGGAGCAAGGAAATGGGATGATATGGGACCAGTGTCTATCTATCTAAGGACTATCAGACATTGCAAAATTAATGGACTTATTTGTCACCATCAAGTACATTAAGGTAGGATATGAGGTAAAAGGACTAATTTAACACCTTCTGCCAACTTAGATAAAAGATCTAGTTTGATACCTTCATCAACTAATTGCGTACCGAAGGTAAATTGAACTCATTTGATACATTGAGTCCTACGATGTTTGCTACGAATTATGATATGAAAACTAATTTTGGAAGGCTTAATTTGTCACACCATCAACTTATACAAAAATAATGTCAATATAGTAATGATTAATTAGTAAACATTAATTAGTCATCAGTACTGAAGAGGCATGTCCAATGGGACATGACCTTTCATGAAGAGATATCTGCCTAGGGTACATAAGTAGACCCTTACTCTCATTTGTATCATCATTCTCATTCATACATTTTAATATGTATTCTTCTATCTTCAATGGAGATCTACATATTCCAAGTCTTTTGGAGTGTTTAACCTGCTATAACGAACTTTGTTCGTTACATTGATATCAAAGTCAGGTTTGATGCTCTAGTCGTTTAACCGTTGCAGAGAACCAGTCTGATTTGAACTTTGGCCATCAATCTTTCGTCAACCTTGTTATCGTCACAACTGAAGCGTTTTGCTCAATGTTGCAGTTATCGTTATCGGGATATTATCGGCGAGGGGAAAAATCGGGAAAAAATCGTAAAATACAAAATTATTCATTTTTTTTCAATTTTTTTAATATCTAAAGCATCTATAACATACAATAAATACATTGACACATAAATATGATAAAAGAACTAATATATAAAATGTGTAATATCATTTCTAGTGCTACATCACACATAACAGTGAATCATGTCTTGAATAGTAAGTCCCAACTCAGCCTCAAAATATCAACAAAAAATATAATAATGTATCTCATATCATGAGTCATAATGTCATATACAATGAAATGAACCAAATAACTAGATTCTAATACTATTGATTTCCTTTGCCCCTCTTGCGAAAAATGCAATAGCTTTCCCTTTCCCTCTAGATGTAGATGTCGATGGAGTTGGCAATGGACTCTGTTGTGCTCTAGAAGCTGAAGAACTAGGAGCTAGAGGAGGTAGACCACGTCATCTACTAGTGACAAGGGTAGCCTGGGTTGGTTGTGTCACCTTCTCCTCCTCATCGCGATTTTCGCAACACTGGTTTTGCTAGACAAGTTGGAGTTTCTCCACTTCTGCCAATTGGCCCTTGGCCAAAATAGAAACAAATAATAAAAAAGGGATAAAAAAAAATAAATATTAGAATATATATATATATATATATATATATATATAAAAGAAAAGAAGTATATACAATGATAAAAATAAGATTATAAAAAAATATTAATAAAAATAAAAAAAGATTATTTATTTTAAAATAAAAATAAAATAAGCTAGAAAAATAAAAATACATAAATATTAAAAAGGAGAAAATAAATAAATGCGTATATATTTATAAGAAAAAAGAATATATTAAAAAAAGGAATTAATAAGAAATCATCAAAAAATTTATGTGACTGTTGTTAGCCGCATAAGCAGCGCATCCGAAAAGCCGCAGCCTCCAACAGGCTAACACTGCCCGCAAGCTACTAATCATTATCTCCCTACGCTACCCCCGTCAATTCGCCCACACCGCCATTTCTTGCTGCCACCGTCGTCAATTTCCAACGATAAGCCCGAACATTTCACTTGCTACCTTCTGCCACTCTCATTTGCAGCCTAAATCTGCAGCAAAAAGACCGAAGTCTATTTTGAACCGAAATATCATTCTTGCAAACGCCACGCCGCCATTCTCATCCCGCAGCCACAGCCGCCTTCGCCTGGGCTGTTGTCATAGCCCGCAACCACAGTCAGAGTTCACAAACTTCCCGACCTGCCCCTGTCGCGGCCTTATGTTACCGCCATCACCAAATTTATTAGTGCAATCAACCATCGGCATTATAAAATCAACTTGTATGCATGCAAGTCATCGTACAAGTTGTCCAAGTGGCTATTGTACGCATTCCAACAATCAATTATACAATCGCTAGGTTAAAGGAAATTTGATTTCTATATTAAAAGAAATTATCTGGGTATCAATCGATTCGAGAGCAAGTCGTGGAATCGTGCATAGCTACCATTCAGGGGTTGTGACCCACAACATCACTCACTACCACGACTTTTCAATTATAAAAGATTCAAGAATAATTATACTTTAAAGAAGAAAAATTCAATTTTGTTATGTTATAACAAAAACCAAAAAAAATTATTACTAAAATGACTATATATTATAAAGGAAAAATACAAAAGTAATTATAGAAATATATATATATACTTTATTAAAAAGGTATACCCTATATAAAGTTGAAAAAAGAAAAAGGAAAGATATTAATGGGAGTTATAAAGTTAAAAAGGTATCAAAGAGTCTTGAGTTCCTTACAACTTGAAAAAAAACGCAAAAGTATTTAATATTTGACGAACAAAGTGGAGTCTAAGTCGAAAATGATAAAGAAAGGAAGATTCTCCTATAATGGTATTCCAATTGTAGATTTTAGGTTATTTACATTAAAGGGGTGTATCCAAGGGAAAGAGATTAATATCGCTATTAATACAAACACCGGGAACAATTAAATCAATTAATTTAGCAAATCAACTATTACTTTTAGAGCCAAATATAATCGAAAGAAAAGGTATTCATGGAGAAAGAGTATGAAATTAATGATTTACAAGTGACAGTTGTGATCATTATGAGTAATATCTCAACTTTGTGTTGTAACTATGCTTCACAGAGAGGTTGACATAATTCTCGGTCAACATTGGTTCAAGGAATTAGGTACATTCATGTTAAGCACACAAACAAACAAACAAACAAACAAACATTCTTAATGTTCCCTTACAAGAAGAAGATGGTCACATTCCAAAACATGACAATGAAATCAGAAGTTATAATTCTTTCATCAAAAGACCTTAAGGATACTTCGAAACTAATGTTTCATGGGAATCCGGAAACATATCAAAGACACAGAAAGAGCTTGAAGAAGTCATATCCAACGCAAACAAGGAAAAATCGTGTTTGAAATAACATAATCAAACTTGCACAAGTCAGAACATGTAAAGCTAAAAAGCACCAGTTAGAACAAGAAAAGGAAAATTCTGAAGAAAAAAACACAACGAAAATCTATCAGACAAAGAAGAGGAAAATTTGTGCTTAAAAACCCTTAACCAAAGGTTGTTAGAACAAATCAAGTGTTTAAAAGATGAGAAGCGTGAATACCAAAAAAAAGTTGACTCAGAAAATGAGGAACTCCTACGCGTCAGAAACCATAACCAAAATCTACTCACTCAAATTAAGAAACTTAAGGATGATAAGAAATCTTTGAAAAACAAATTAGAAGAACTTATCACAAAACAAGTGTCGAAGTTTTTAGTCCAAGTTGAAGAAAGAGGAATGAATATTGATCCTGTCAACTCAAGAAAATGACAAATCAGTGGAAGGAAAAACATATTCAAATGTTACAGTTTAGACGATGGAAATTCCAAGTGATGATTTTGTAACCAATTCAGCAACTGAAGTAAATTAGGAAATTGTCAAACACATGATAAGGGAAATTCAAAACAAAAGAACTCCTTATCAGCATCTAAAACAGTGTGAAACACGCAAATGGATTTCCAAATGAATTCATTAATTGATTGAGCAACAATACTCAATAATAATATAGAGATATTTACAAAGATAGAAACATCAAGTTTCTATGTAAAGAATCAGTTTCATCTAAGAAACTGCTAAAAGAATAAAACTAGCAACAGCTAAAAGAATGAGCATTAAACTAAAATAGTATTATTCTAATACCCTCCCTTAATGCTCAATCTATTTACAACACCAATAGACCCCCTGATTTTACAAACTTATCAGGACCAAGAGGCTTGGTGAAGATGTTTGCAGGCTGCTCTGTTGTGGGAACATATCTCAACTGACCGAATCCGTCTTCAACAAGCTGGCGAATGTAGTGGCAATGGCTTTCCACATGTTTTGTTCGTTCCTGAAAGATGGGATTTTTGGCAAGTTTGAGCACTCCCTGATTATCACAAAACAAGGAAGTAGGACCTGTCTGGGAAACATGCATATCTGCAAGCATACGTCGAAGCCAAACTGCCTCACAAGATGCCTTAACTGCTCCTCGATACTCTGCTTCGGTTGAGGAGAGAGCCACGACTTGTTGCTTCTTACTAGTCCAGGTGACAGCACCAGATCCTAGACTAAACACATACCCAGTTGTAGATTTACGATCATCAACCGAACCGGCCCAGTCAGAATCTGTGTAACCACTGAGTATAGGATCGGAACTGCGAGTGTATAGGAGTCCATAATCAGAAGTGCCACGCACATATCGTAGTACACGCTTGGCTGCTATCCAATGATTAGCTTTAGGAGCAGACATGAAGCGGGAAATCTAGCTCACTGCAAAATTGATGTCTAGTCTAGTGGCAGTAAAGTAGATGAGACTGCCTACTAATTGCCTGAATAAAGTTTCATCCACAGGAAGAGAGGATGACTGAGCTAAAAGTTTGAGCCCTGGTTCCATAGGAGTCGTGGCTGGTTTGCAATCCTGCATTCTGAACCTGTCCACAAGATTTTTGACATACTTGGACTGAGAGAGAAAGATGTGATTCTCAGTCTGCCAAACTTCAACCCCCAGACAGTAGTGAAGAAGACCCAAGTCTGTCATATCAAAGGTACTGCATAAGTCTTGTTTGATCCCATGGATCAAATGTGCAAAGCTACCAGTAATGATAAGGTCATCTACATAGACAACCACAAACAAGATATCATCACCAGTATGCTTGATATACAGATTTGCATCAGATGGGCTCCGCTGAAAACCATGATCT
>APFE030695775.1:2277-20793 GCA_000404065.3 Pinus taeda | reverse complement strand
CATCTGGAGTTCTCTACCTTGATCTGTGGAACAGCTGACACATAGCCATTAGAAGCTTGATGGAAGCTTGGCTATAAATTCATCTGTTTGGTCCCCAAGCTAGCTATCTCAATCCCCTTCAGTTGTTTACACCATCTAGCTGAGAGAGCATAGCTTGGAAGTGCCTTCAGATTTTCTGTGATTTTTATTTTGCTTGGATTGAAGTTGGAATGCTGTTGAAGTGAAGAACCAAGTGGACTATATAGCAAGAGCATCAATGGCTGGAGGTATTCCTGGAGTTATATATTTTGATTTTGAGATTCTTTAGAAAATTTAGAATCGCTGTAGAATTCTTACATGTATCCCTTGGAATTGGCTTCACATTGGACAATGGCTATATTTTATCAATCCTTGGCTGTCTGTTATTCCTTTTGGCACTATGGTAGTTGTATTTATAACATGAACTTTTATTTCATTCCCTTCAGCTTTTCTGAAACAGGTGTCAGAAGAAATTGGACTACGGCTTCTTTGAAACAGGTGTAAGAAGAAATTGGATTATGCCTTCAAATAATTTGAGGAATATTTTAGAAATCTAACATGTATATGTAAGAAGAAATTGGATTATGGTTTCAAATAGTTTAAGTAATATTCCAGAAATCGGTTAGACAAGAGTGAAGTTAATTACTTGAATTTCTATGTGTCAGTTACATTTGTGGATTATTTTCCAATTTACCATCCAATAAGGTAAAATGGAATATTTTAAAGGGTCATCTTTATCTGGTTAGAAAGGAGTGAAGTCAATTACTTGATTTCATATTTGTTGGTCAGATTTCAGGATTATTATGCAATCTACAATTCAAATAAGGTTAACTAGGGAATATCAGTTTGGATTGATTGAAAAGTCATCTTTATCTTGATTGCAGGTTCAATAATAGAGCAATTCCTGAGAAAAAGTAGCATCTTGTTCCACCAATAGTGTCAATGACGTGGTTTACTTCCAATTTCACTAAAATGTATTTTTGTTTCTACTTTATTTTGGAACTACAATATTCACCCTGTATACAAATTTACCTTGCTGGTTTTGTGAGTCTCCTTAATGCCACCAATTTCATCAATATAATTGGAACACACTCCTTGCTAAATGTTAGAGAACCATCATAGACAATGGAGATCATTCTTATCTGCCCCATTAATAGCAGCCTATATGCACCTTTATTTCACATATTACTATTGTATGAAATTGAAGATGTCTTCACTTTTCCACACAACTTTCTATTTTGGCTATAGATTTATCTGGTTAACATGCATGATTTCTATGATGTCAATGTTGAAGTTTTGTAGCTAAGGTTGCTCTTCATAATTTGTCTTATCCCTCCAAAAAGACAAATATAAATTGTACTTCAAATTGGTTTTAAAGGAAGTAAAATTTAAATTTGCCTCCAAATGAAAGGTTGGCTTCAAGTCGGCCTCAATGAAGAGACACACCAATGTGGATCATTTAACGAGTATATATTGGCATGTCTAATTTGTACTATGTCTACCTCCACTTTATCAATATAGTTTACACTTACAACAAATCTCACCTTATACAACTCTGTGACCATGAGCTATACATTCTTATTTACCAATCCCAATGGACATGGGTGTTGATGATAATGAAATTCCATCCAAGATTGCTAACCATATTGTCTGCTATGAGGTTGGCTTATGAGGTAGAATCAAATAAGGAATTTACATTTGTTTTCTTGACTAGCATATAAATATGGAAGAATTTAGTGATCTCCTTCTCTTCCCTATGATGGAGGCTATTTAGGTTCACCTTCTTCTATATTGTGGTGTAGATAATTTTTTCATATGTATTTGACCTTCTATCTAGCTATTTGAATGAATCCATGGCGAGCGTGTTATTATTTTTTGGTTTCCTTCTTGCTATTATTTACATCATGCTTTGGATTTAGCTTCCAACACATCCTTTGATGTGATCATAAATATTGCAATGGTTGTAGTGGTTTGTTGTATCCTTACAATGATGTGTAGTTGTTGTTTTCTCCTTATATATTTTTTCCACTTCTTCTTTTCCTCCTTGAAAGCATCTTAATTGTCTTTATACTTGGAAGCACTTGATTTCCCTTTGTTATTATTGACATTCTCTAAATATTATGCTTGTATGCAACCTTCACCAACTATCCTAGGTTTAAAGAGCATCACTTGCCTTTGTCAATAACTATGTAGACCACCCAAATACTTAAAAAGTGTATTCAGGTTCTTGGGAGATATAAGAAACATAATTATCATTTTTTTAACTCGACGGTGTACCCATGCACACTTTTCCTTTTCTTCTACAAAAAGTAATGCAAGTAGATACATTGGTCCTCTTCATACCCAATAGGATAGAAGTGGGAGTTACTGAGGGTTTTAAACACCTCTCACTCAATTCCTATAGGATCACCCTCCATCCTATGCATCTCTATGTGACATTCTCACCAAGTTTGGTGGTCTTCTCACTTTAATTGGATAAATGAAATATTTTTCTCTTATACCATGTTACAAACACTAAAATAGACATCTAGTTATTAAAACTAGTGACTCAACTTAACAACATTAATCTCACCTTGGTAGTGTTTGATAACCACTTTTCCTTCCATGTTAAATAGATATTAGGAAGAAGTGGTGTCACTGGAACTTGGTATCTCTTTCCATATCCCTTCTATTGACTCATTTTCTGTATCTCTATTATCTCCATATTTCTCATCTAATCTAACTTATGATTTAAGCCGCCAAAATCTCTAAAAGTTTCAAACTTATTCTCTAGAGTTACCCTAAGAATGAAAATATTGCAAGTAATATTAGTGAGTTATGCTTAATTCTTTGAAAATTTTTCTTTTGACTCATCTTGTGGATTGTTACTATACTCATCCACGATGGATAGGGATTTTAGACTCTACACCAATTACTAGATCGTACAACTTCCCTCAAAAACCCCAAAGAAATTTGCTTTGATGTCCATATGATTTATAAATATCCATGGCTATTCCACTTTAGTAGGTCATCCTAATAGAGCTTCTAGTATTATACAACCTTTTACTATGCATTTTTTTACATTAAGTTATAGATTTAATATTACAAGATCAACATATAAATTTCCAAAATAAGTTGGAATTAAAATGAAAAAAACTAAGAAAATAATAGAGTATTCACACAAAGAACATAAGATATACCTTGGGAAAACCCAACTATAAGGTGATAATTATGCTTTTCTCCTTTCTTCTCATTTATAAAATACAAGTACAAAGAAATTTTATTCATTATGGAGTTGTCATGGATAGTATGGATATCATGGCTACTACGTGCTCTTCTACTTCCTCTGTTATGCTACAATATCCCACTTATAGATTATTTTCTCAACCATGGAAAACAAAATACAATAATAATGGAACACCTTCCTTTCCTAATTGCTCAATATTTAACATAGCCTAATAACCATTTAGGATAAGGGTTTTGGTTTTTGTATGCTTAAACCCCTAATTAATTTCAAGGTTTTTAACCCTCTAAAATCTTCTTGGAAGTTGATACATGACTAGCTCCACATGTGTGAATGTAAGTTGACATGGAATCTACTGAATATTATGGTGGTCAACATGATAGTCAACTTGTAAGAGGCATATCTTCTACATATAAACTTCTATTAAGGTGACATTCATACCACTGGAATTCTCTCAAACTATAAAAAAAAAAAACTAAGGGCCTAGAATTTCAACCCCAAAAATGGATTTTTTATTTCTCAAATGGGATTCAAAAGGTTCTAGATCCTAAATCACCAAGGTGGTATATAAGCTTAAATGAGCCCTATAAGATAGTAGCTCCAACTTCTTCACCTAAATGTACCAAGATAGATGAAAATTTATATGATGATCCATTTTGAATGACATCTTTCAATTTAGGGAGGATTTTAGTCTCAAAATATTTTACTAAAAGAGGCGAAACTTTTTTTCTTTTTCCTTCTCTCTAGAGTACCACTTGGCCTTGCCTAGAAGTTGTCCTTTCAGCCCAACCTACAAGGGCTCATACTATCATTTTCTAATTGTTATCAACTTCTTTTGCAAAACTATATCTACTTCCAACTCTACTTAAGCTTTTAGTGCTATGTCCTCTATGTTAGGTAAGACTTTTGGACCTACTCATTAGTTTTCTACTTCAACATGGAAGGATTGTAGACTTTAAGGTTTTCCACATTCATTACTAAGTAAATGTGCATATATAGGTACTAAGTTTGTAAGCAATATCACCCACCTTCTCCAACACTTCAAAAGAACCATATCAAAGATCATGATCTTCTTACTAGTATAATGTAGCCTCTTTTCATTTAGACACAACCAATCTTTGTCTCCCACGCTGAATGTTTTCTAAATTCTATGTTAAGCATTCAAGGCCTTGTAATTTTCCCTTTACTTCTCCAACTTCTCTTATTATTTTAAATAGATATTTCTAAAATTACCAATGAATTTCTTAGCCTTCAGTGCTTCTCCTTTTGGTCCCTTCTCTCTCTCCTCGTTATTTCCCATATAGAACATCTACGGGAAAAGTTGGTAAATGCTTAAACAAGTTTCAAAAGGGGAATTACCAGTAATAATATGGACCAATATTCTATGTTAGTGCTATGCATAAACCAATTTTTTATCCCAGGCACTTGGATGCTACTAATTGCAACCCTTCAAAAGACAAATTGAAGTCCCATCCACTACTTACATTTTTCCATTTATTTATGGATAGAAAATTGCAATATTTTTTGACTTGGTGTCCATCTTTTTCCAAAGTGTAGTCCAAAAGGAATTGAGAAATCTAGTATCCCTACCTGAGATGATTCTCCTTGGTAGCCCAAAGATGCCACTAGACCTTTTCAAAGAATATTATTTCTACATCTTGCCCATTGATGGCATTTTTACAAGGCATGAGAATGCACAATATATAAATAACATATTTATCCATTGCCTTGGAAAATCTACAATACGTATATGGATGTGAGGCTATCTAAAACATCAAATTTCAAGTTAGTATGTCAGTTAGTGAGCAATTAACATATTAGGATCTAGTGCATCTATCATTTCACAATTCTACTGTTAACACTTTCATACAACATGTAGCTCACAATCAAAATGTTACAAGAAACAAAAATTGCACACAACAACCAATTATTTATTTATTTTATTTATTTTTGTGCAAAGCTTATTCAGCCTGAGTGTTGAACTTGGGCACTCCAATGCCACGTTGTAACACTCCATCCCACCCCCTTAGAGTATTCTAGGTTTATGGGAGGTGTTATTTTTAACTAATATGACCTCCATGGTCTTCTTATGAAGACGGGCTTATAAAAGTCCTTCCTCCCCATATTTAGCATAATTTAATTTAGATGGCACCATTGTGTTCAACTCGTCAAGAGTTTTCCAATGATATATTTCTTCTTGATCCACTACATGGATCAAAAGTTATGCTCATTTAAAGTTTTTCCCTTAAAGCCCTAGCACATCAGCATCACCAACATGTGGCATACATGGCTCTACCACATCGCACATAGTTTCTGCCACGCAAACGCATCCATTGCCATTGTGCCATGGTGAGAGGTGATCGCCACTTCAAACTAGCATGGCGAGATGGGAATATTGATGTCATTTTATGGATGGATTCTCTATTCCACACTTTCTGTCACTCTATGCTCTCTTTCAATCTGTCAAGTTCTATGAAAATTAGATGAAAGGTGCTAACAGGAATTTTCTTGTCATTCACCATCAAATTTGACGTTACACCTTATATCAATCATGTCCAAATCCAAAGGTCATGTCTTGCTAATGTCAAGCTAACATCATAGTGACATCACCCTACTATGTGGCATCCACTGAAGGTCCCACATTTCATCCACAATTGGCCCCCCTTGGCCATTTGAAGTGGTCATGTATGCCTACCATGTGCCACGCCACGTAATCCCACCTGACCTATGTGGTACATGTCACCTCTATGCAAGGGGTCCCACAGAGCCAGGCTCTTCATGTAAAGTCACTTTTTCTCATTATACGAAACTTCAAGGGGTCACCGTGTAACTTCCCCGATATGCCTCCACATTAACGCACCTAATGCCATCACACTGAGATGCGAGGTAAGTATTATTCCAAACCAAGCATGGTGCAATAGCAATTTCCTCATAATGTAATAGGAAAAACTCCATCTTGCACTTTATATCGACTCTGCACCAATCCAAGGAAATATCACCTGGCGACAAGGCATGGTGCGAGACTAAGATCTAATCCCTGAATTACAATAAACTCGCATTTAATTACCACTAAGTTTTGTGATTAAGTGGAAACCACAAGTGATTAACCTATGATTAGGGTAATCATGAGGATTACCAAATTCCTCCCCCCTTTGTAAATTTTGATTTTCTTTTGTGAATTTAACCAACCTCCTTCAGCTTGAATACAAACCCAACACTCTACGATTTCAGGATCTATGTCTCAAGGACATCAACGACCCTTCAAGTCATTCCTAGTATCACACTCTACACAAATCCTTAATTACGACAACAACAACCTTCATACATTGTAACATTGTTTCAGACATAACACGAGCAATTCCATGAAATGGATTCACCAACTATGTCCATAAATCATGCACCGCAACAAAATCAACAACCATTATTATTCCAATAGTTAGTAACATCCTACTAGCCACAGAATGTATTCCAACAACCTCCATCAACTCTAGAGTTGTAACATGCCATACACTATATTAACCACAAACCTTCAACAATCTTTAAACAATAGATACTCATGATATTCATACATATAATATAATGGAAATAACTGTAGAAATTCTCACTATAGATTAACCTGATTATGCAATATAACTAAAGCAAAATACTTAATCTACTTCTACAATCAAACTTGCGAAAGTCGAATCAATTTGAGCAAGATCAAGCATAACACATATAACAGAGAAGAAGAATCAATACACATGAAACACAGAAGAATACTCTGGGGAAAGCCTCAGCTAAAAACCCCGCTATCTGTATTATCATACAAGTGGAAATATCTCATGATTACACACAGCTTTAGCTCTCACAGTTATCCAGCATTCCGTACAATCCCTCACTACTGCTCATAGACAAAATAGACAACTCATATGTCTTCTCCTCTGCCCTCCAAGTCTCCTATTTCCTTGTGTTGTTTTCCCTAGATGTTCCAACTATAACCTTGTGTGACACTGATCTCACACACTGCTCCAACACACTGTAAAACTGTGCAAATCTCAAGGAATGAATTCCTTCTCCATGCAAGATATTTTCTTATAGGAAAATTCTTGCAACTAATAGTACACTGTCCCTGCCTTTAATCTCAACTTGGTCTTTGTCTGAACTGACATGCATGAGTTATTTGTGAGAGAATCTTTAGTTATCTGGAGTACACTAGTTTCATGCATGCATGCATTAACTGACTAAACTCACAATTAGTTCCTCAAACTATTTGGAACTAATTTAATTGGACTTAACTCAGTTAACTGAGCTAACTAATTACAACCCAAATACAACTCATCCTTATCTCCTTAATTAAGGGATAACTTCCTTAATTTAAGGGATAACTGTTGCATGACTTCACAAAGACTTCTAGCTTGAATTTCTCCAACTAATTAACTCAAATGAATTAATTAAATTTTTTCCAGCAGTGGTGAGACTAAATTCGAATTTTAATTCTCAATTTTAATTCTCAATTTTAATTCAAGGACAAATTAAAATTGGAATATTCTTGTTGCCACATTTCAACACTCCCTCTCAATAAGAAAGGGATTATCTGCCACCCCGATCCTGTCTCTATGGAACTTGAATTTACACTTGGAAAATGCCTTAGTCAAAATGTCAGCATCTTGCTCCTCGCTCGAAATATACTGCAACAACATGATCCTCCTCGCCACACAGTCTCTAAGATGATGATATCAAATGTCGATGTGCTTGGACCTGTCATGAAATACTGGATTCTCAGAGAGTTTGATACAACTTTGATTATCACAATAGATCACAGTTGGATCCATCCTCTAATCAAACAAACAAACTAGAATTTTCTACATCCAAACGGCCTCACATGTTGCCTGACTTGCAGCCATGTATTCAACCTCTGTTGAGCTAAGTGCAACCGACCTCTGTTGTACCAAGAAACAGCAGCTGACCCAAGGTTGAAAATTCCTCCTGATGTGCTCTTCCGATCTGATGGACTCCTTGCCCAATTTGCATCTGTGAAGCCCTGTAGCTTCACTCCCTCTGTCTGTATGTACCATAATCCATACTAAGATGTGCCTCTGAGGTATCTCAAAACATGCTTAGCTTCCTTACAAAACATCTTGGAAAGCTGAACCATAGCTTGACTCAGTTGGTTCACCGCATAGCACAAATCTGGTCGTGTGTTCACTAAATACATTAGTGAACCCACAAGTTGCCGATACACAGTAGCTTCTACTACTCCTGAAGTAGCATCCTCCTTCCTCTAGTTACCTGCTAGAGGAGTCTGCATGGGCTTGCACTTCTCCATGTGGAATCTCCTGAGTATCTCATTGGCATACTTGCCTTGAAACATAAACAACTCCCCATCCTTCTGCCACACTTCCATGCCAAGCAAGTAGTGCATGAGACCCATGTCTTTCATCTCGAATTCTCTTGCAAGGTCATCCTTGCAAGACATGATCAACTAATCATCACCTGTCAATATGAGATCATTAACATAAAGAACAATGATCAATTGCTTACCTTTTACCATGATGTGGTACAGGTTCACATCCGCTTCACTCTTTGTGAAGCCCAACCTGGTGAAGTAGCTGTCGATCCTAGTGTACCAAGCATGAGGTGCTTTCTTCAGCCCGTACAAAGCTCTCTTGAGTCAGCACACATGCGACTCACGATCGAAGGTCTCAAAACCTTCCGGCTGCTCTATGTACACCTCTTCTTCAATCTTTCCATTGAGGAATGCAGTCTTCACATCCATCTGATGGATCTTCCAACCCATCTGTGCTGATAGTGCCAACATCGATCTGATAGATGAGTACCTTGCTACAGGAGCAAAAGTCTCAGCATAGTCAATCCCCTCGACCTGTGAGAAACCATGAGCAACAAATCTTGCATTATGTTTCTCTACACTATCATCAGTGGCTTGCTTTACCTTGTAAAGCAAACGGGAACTCACAACTGACTTGTTCTCTGGTCTTGGAACCACATCCCAAACATTGTTCCGAACTATGGATTCATACTCCTCCACCATAGCATCAACCCAGATCGGTTGTTGCACTGCTTCCTCAAAAGAAGATGGCTCAATCTCAACACATTCCCCAATAAGGGCCATGTCTCCAGTGTACCTCTTAGGTGACCTCCTCTGTCTGCGCTGAGAAGATGGTTCCCCCACATTCTCTCTTGCATCCGACAATAATCTATCATCTTCTCTTGTGCGCTTTCGTCCCTCTCTGGAAGACTCTTCTTGAGTGTATGTCTCCACTCCTGTAACCTTTGCATGCGGCTGCTCCACATTAGTCTGAGGCTCCTCATCCTTAGGAACCAAAAGTTCCTCCACAACCTATAGTTGGAGCTCCCTCTCAAGGGAAACCTGCATGGCCTTCTGCTCATCAAACTTGAGATCTCTACGAACCACTGTCCTCCAACTAGTGGTCAAGTACACCTGATAGTTGTGGGGTGTATCAGTGTACCCCAGAAGTATCCCCAACTCAGCTATCAGCTCAAGTTTCTTCTGGGCATACTTGGTCACATGGCAATATACCGATGAGCCAAAGATCCTGAAGTGACCCACATCTAGTCTCTTCCTGGAGAAAGCTTCCTTTGGTGTCTTCATCCCAAGTATGTGATGTGGGCTTCTATTTTGGAAATGGATGGTTGTGTTGCATGCCTCATCCCACAAATGAAGTGGTAGGCCTTGGTCATGTAGCATCACCCGAGCTTCCCCTACAATCATTATATTCTTCCTCTCAGCCACCCCATTCTGCTGTGGGCTATGAGGTGCCGTTAACTCCCGTTTAATTCCTTCTACTACACAGAAGTCCTTAAACTCTTGAGTGACATACTCTCCACCATTGTCGCTTCTCAAGGCCTTGATCTTCTACCCTATCTCTTTCTCAACCAAAGCTTTGAACTCACACAATTTTGAGAAGGTTTGGTCCTTCTTCTACATAAAATAAATCCAGCATCTACGAGAAAAATCATCAATGAAAATCAAATAATACCTTTGTTTCCCAGTGGATGCTCTCAAGAATGGTCCACACACATAAGTATGAACTCGCTCTAAGATTGCTTCAACTCAACTGTCTCGATCATGAAAGGAATACTTAGCGTACTTTCCCAAGGTACAACATTTGCATGTGTTCACTTGCTCAAGTTTACCTTTGGGAAGTCTGGCAGATATTTGCTGCATTATCTTCAAGGCCCCATGATGCAAGTGGCCCAACTGCCTATGCCATAACTCGCCAATGTCTCGGCTTTGCACCAATTCTGCTTTCAAACTCAATGCAGCACAATCATCTACCTCTAGTTTATAGAGATTCTTCACTCGAATCCCAATCCTCTCGGTTTGACTCATGGCTATGTGTCTGAGGAACGCCTTCCTTTACTGAAGACAACATCGTAGCCTTTGTCCTCCAACATCGCAATCGATACCAAGTTCTTCTTCAGTCCAGGCACATACTTTACATCAGTCAGGGTGAGAGGAGCTCCATGCTCACTCTGAATAGAAATCGTGCCTTCTCCTAAAACACAGTACTTTCCATCATCACCCATCTCTATGCGCATCTTGAGGTCTTTCCCCTCCAAGGTACTGAATAAAATTTTATCGCCAATCATGTGGAATGAGGCTCCACTGTCTAGAAACCAAACACAACCCACCATCGATGAAACCATGCATGCGATGGGGGTAAAATCCAATTAAAACTAAGAGTCTAATGCCTCACCTTCTGATCCTTTCGAGGATCCCTTCTTGGATTCCTTCAATGGGAAATTAGTTGCATAATAGCCCACCTCATGAAAATTAAAGCATCTCACTTTAGATTTGTCAATCTTCTTCCCTCCATGAGAAGAATTCAATTTGGAGTGGGAAGCCTTCCCTTTCCCTTTCCTTGCCTTACTTCCTAAGGCCATATTTTCTTCATCATCATGCTTAGATGAAGAACCATCTCTTGTGCTCCTCCTGATCTCCTCCTGCATTAGATCCAACCATAGTCGTTCCCAATCCGGCAGTTTCTCTCTTCCATTTACAGAGTCCTGGTAACTATTCCAGCTCTTCGGAAGACCGAGGAGAGAAAGGCTCACCATATCATCATCAACTGTTGTTATTCCCACACTACCAAGCTCATCTCTGCAGGTGGTGAGCTTGTTCAGATATGTAGAAATAGAATCTCCCTTCTCCATCTTGATTTTCTGAAGCTTATCCTTGAGCGTTAGTTTCCTCTGGTTGCTACTATTCTGATATAGGTCCTTCAATGTTTTCCACATTGAAAATGGAGTCTCCTTCCCATGGAGACTCGAGACAATATGGTCTCGAACTCCCTCCAGAAGAATCCTTCTCGCCTTTGCCACACACTTCTTCCATTCAGCCAATTCTTGTGCATTAGCTGCAGCTGGCTTGGGGATTTCTTGATCAATGAAATCCTTCAAGCCATTGTCTTCTAATACTGCTTCCATGTGATCCTTCCATGCTATGTAATTCGAGTTTCCATCTAGAGCATACTCGAGTCTCAAGCCATTGAACGCCATTGGTGAACTTTGAGGTGTGATAAGAATTCGATTTTGCACCTGCAACCAAGAACTTAAAACTTCGAATTTCCCTTCTCAGTAGAAATTCTCACTATAGATTAACCTGATTATGCAATATAACTAAAGCAAAATACTTAATCTACTTCTACAATCAAACTTGTGGAAGTTGAATCAATTTGAGCAAGATCAAGCAGAACACATATAACAAAGAAGAAGAATCAATACACATGAAACACAAAAGAATACTCTAGGGAAAGCCTCAACTAAAAACCCTGCTATGTGTATTATCATATAAGTGGAAATATCTCAGGATTACACACATCTTTAGCTCTCACAGCTATCCAGCTCTCAGTACAATCCCTCATTACTACTCATAGATAGAATAGAAAACTCATATGCCTTCTCCTCTGCCCTCCAAGCCTCCTATTTTCTTGCATTGTTTTCCCTGGGTGTTCTAGCTGTAACCTTGTGTGACACTGATCTCACACATTGCTTCAACACACTGTAAAACTCCGCAAATCTCAAGGAATGAATTCCTTCTGCATGCAAGATATTTTCTTATAGGAAAATTCTTGCAACTGATAGTACATTGTCTCTACCTTTAATCTCAACTGAGTCTTTGTCTGAACTGACATGCATGAGTTATTTATGAGAGAATCTTCAATTATCTGGAGTACACTAGTTTCATGCATGCATGCATTAATTGACTGAACTCACAATTAGTTCCTCAAACTGTTTGGAACTAATTTAACTGGACTTAACTCAGTTAACTGAGCTAACTAATTACAACTCATCCATATCTCCTTAATTAAGGGATAACTTCCTTAATTTAAGGGATAACTATTGCATGACTTCACAAAGACTTCTAGCTTGAATTTCCAACTAATTAACTCAATATGAATTAATTAATTATTTTCCAGGCAGCTGGTGAGACTAAATTCAAATTTTAATTCAAGAACAAATTAAAATTGGAATATTCTTGTTGCCACATTTCAACAATAACAAATAGTAACAATCAATTATTCATGTCAAACAATTAGTAATAAGCATATAGTTAAGTCTACAGTTCAAAAACATATCAACAACACAAGGATCTGCAAGTCCCTTACAACCATGAGATTCATTCACATAAACCATCACATTGCAACACATAGGAACACATATTCCTCATTAATAGTGTTGAGACACCCATTATCATATAAAAGCATTAATCATCATTCATATTGCACATATATGCATAGAGATACAAGTAAGCAACTTATCTAAATAATTGAATGATTGAAAACTTATAGCGGGACTTCAACTCTCCCCCCGACCGTATGCCAACTGCATTACTAATATTTCTTTCAGTTAACCGCCTCCAAGCCATATTCAAAGCCTAAGGAGTGAATTGGTCAAGGGAAATTCATACCAGTCTAATTAACAAATCACATGGGAATCCAAAGCACACAGTGCCTACACATGACAACCAGGAATCTAGATTACACAGCCTCTCCACCCAAAGAACACTTCAAGGAATCCACAACACACAATGCTCCACCCAATCAATCGCTACAATAGTCCAGATTCTAAAGTATCTCCACGCACTTCACACTTCAAAATTCCAAAGCCCATGATTCCTCCACCTATCACGCATAGGAATCTAGAGCACAGTATGTCTCCGCCGGATAGGCTCCACGAGAATCTAGAGAAGTTGGTCTCCAATTGTCAAACAACACAGAAATCTAGAGCATTAACCAATGGATCCACTTGTTGTTTGTTTCTCTTCATGAGCTTTCCTTCCATGTATGTGCTTGCTCTTCACATTTCTCTTCTACCTAGCATCCCCTGTACACCATATTGTGATGCATTTTTCCTTTTTTTGGCATTATTTTCCGTTGCATGCTTACCATAGCTAACATGTCTCGTGAGACTAGCTTGTCCTTTGCTCAGGCACTCATCTGCCATTTTTAATCCCTCTACATTTTGCTTTTAATTCAATAAAGGATTTGGTTGGAAATGAAATGTGTAATTCAAGGTTTTCCTATTTCCCCAAGCCATTCCCATGAAACTTCTCCATGAAACTTCTCCTCCCAAGATCTAAATATGTGTCCTCTCCTCAATCCATTCACTTTTAAATGTATAACCATTAATTAAAATTGTAAATGAAAATATTTGCATGAGGGGGCAAACAAAAAGGGTTATCACAAAGGTTGATATTATTATTTATCTTTCATATAAGTGAAAATTATTATTGATTTACATTTGAATTTCCCTTATTTTTATAATAAAAGATTTTTTTTAGCAAATGTAAGTGAATGTACTAAAGGAAAGTGAGATAGCCTAAAGAACTAGATAGACTCTCATTTCTTATATTATGAAAGGTTAAGGGGGAGGAGAAACTAATTTAATTTCACTTACCTGAAGTTTTAAGTTTTTAGTTTGCAATATCCCCAATTTTGTGAGCATGGGAATTTTTCCCAATTTTGGTAATATTAATTACAAGGGGCAACTAGTATTTTGGATAAAGGTGGCAAGTATTATTTTATTGCATTATGGAAAATTTAACTAAGTGGAAAATGGCCCCCATCAATAAAATAATATTAAAATGAGTCTAGAAGGATGGAGAAAAAATATAAGAGGAGGATGGACTCATTTTGTGGATCATCTTTTTGACTATTACACTTAACATTGCATCTTCTCTTGGAGTCGTTTGGTGCAAGGGTAGAGTGTTGTTTAGCACAAGAATTCCAGGCGAGTTTCCACCCAATCTTCGGAGGACTTTGAGTGCCTCCCTAGTTGGGAATTCGGAGAGTCCATTGTTGGGATTTCATAGAGCTTCATTCACATCAGTAATTCCAGCTCTGCGTATTTTCCAAGCGTAGAGGCAATTCAAGTTATTCATTGTGGTCCAACAAACAACGAGTTGGAGTATGAGTTATTTGCAAGAGGATTTTTCTACTTGGATCTGAGAAATTTGTGGTGATTTTGCAAGGATAGAGCAAAAAAAATATGGGACGAAATTCTCTTCATTTGGAAGTGCGTAGGGTTTTTTGGCTTAACCCGCACAAGGAAAGAAGGGAGAATAATTGTGCAAAGATAAGGGTCGAAGATTGGAGGTAAACCTTAGGGCATAATTTAGCCAGTGGTAGATTTTGGCATAATTTCGTAATATCAAAATGTGGGGCGTTTTCTGGCCATATTTGGTAATTTGCACTTGTTGAGGATTACTGGAGGTTGGTCGATTCAACCCAAACCCTTTCTAGGTTTTTGTGGGTTTTGCGAGAGGAGTCTGGGGTTAATTTCGTAGAATTTTCTAGGCAATATTCCAAGCAGAAATTAGTGTTTCATTTAGTAGATAGAAGCATAAATTGTTGGAGAAGGGTGCAATCAACCTTGGGACCATTTCGATCACTTGGGTCCATGAGATTTTCCTGGGTTATTTTGGGTTCCTTGTGAGGAGGCTCCAGTTAATTTCTTGGAATTTTCTAAGTAGTTTGGAGGCCCAAATCATCGGTTCTACTTCCATAGTATTAGCAGTTTACAGGGCCATGAGAGCTATCAGTCATGGCCATTTACAACATTTGAGACTACATCTTTCCACTTGGGTTTGGCGTGCTTGTGGTAGAAATCCCAGGTTCTACGATCCTCATCCCATTGTACTTGATTTACTCATATGAATTAATAAAACGGCTCAACTTATTTGCCTAGTTTCTTGGTGTGTTGATGGTGCATGCATATTTGTGATTTTATTTGCTATAGCCTAGTTCATGTGTCTATTATTAGCTGTAAATTTCAATTTGAAATATTACAGTTGTATCATAGCATGATCTTGGCCAATTTGTGGGCCTCAAGCTAAGTGATGACAAGACCATAATATAAAGCTAAGAAATCATGGTATCCAAAGAAAGGTTAAAACCAAATAACATGGAAATAACCTTGAATGAGGTGATTAGGATGTAACAAATGATGATTAATGTGGGGGAGAAATTGATTCATATCACAATTGGGAATCAGGACCATTCTCAATTATACAACAAATCAACTATGCCCAAAATTATGGATAATGCATCAAGATGGCAAGACATGATTGCAACTAATGTGGAGTTATTGGTAGCAAATTAGAGGGCATACCAATCATTAGGACACGACATTCAAGCGTCCCTCTCCTTTTGGGAGTTATGTGAACTAAGAAACATGCACAAATCGGTGGGTATTCCATGGAATTATGCAGGGATGATGAGGAGGATCAAGGCAGAAGATGAAAAAGTAGTTGAAGGGTCCATGGTTGGCAAGGAGACAGTTGAGCATACACTTGTTGATGAGATGAGAATAGTTGATGAGGTACCTGGCATTGTGGCCGAGTTTTCAAGTGATAGTAATGCACCACAGGTTGATGAGGTGTCGAGAGACATCTCCACCGTTGATGAGGAGCCAATAGGTATAGAGGCATCCAAATCTATTACAGAGTTTTTGGACGATAGTCACCTATAGTTAACCAGTGAGGATATTTTATATGATGGGTTGTCAGTGGAGGAGCAATTTGAGGCTCAAGTTGAGGTCGTGATGGAGGAGGATGCACAACCGTCCTTAGTGTTAGACATTGATGAGGGGTAGCACGAAGAGCACACTTTTGGATTTCAGCACAGTTCACTTCAGAGGTACATTGACGGGGTCCACAACATGATTATATCATCCTCATGCATTGGATGGAAAGAGGTGGAGTTTTCTAGACAAATCATACAGGATGACCAGGTCAGCAGGGGCTAGCGGCTTGAGTTGAGTATGGCACAACATCAACATGGAGGTCTTGTTCCATACACAGGAGATTATATATTCAATCCCTCCTTTAGGATTAGATGGTGAGAGGTACTAAGATGGTACCCAATGGAGCAGGTTAGGTGGTTGGGTACATCCATGGTCGTATTTTAGTAAAGGTAATGGATTACTAGAGGAGTACGAGGGCCAAATTGTTGTTGGGATCCAGGTGGGATTCCCTGTCACAACATGGGATTGGTTAGTAATGGTATTAGTAGTGTGAGGGATTCAGTGACCGAGCACCCACACACTTTCAGCGCTCCACCCGCACTAGTGTCGAGTTGGATTGGCAGGGGGGCAGGCAGACTTTGTGGGTTGTCTGGGGATGTTGGTTGTACATGGGACTATAGGATGTTCAATAGTCTCTGGCAAGGGCTGGTCAAAGGAGGTGGCATCTATCAGATAGGGAATTGCATGGAGATAGTGCTCTCTTACTGGCATATTGGATGCAGGAGCTACTAATGCTAGGAACAATAGTATCATTCTCATTAACATGTGAGGAGCTAGGCCGCTCAGGCCTACCAGGGCAGATGAGGAGGTGTAACCCACATGATGGTGGATTCACTAAGATAGTAGTGGATGCATTGACGCATGTGGGATGGTCGAGGATGCAAGAAGGTGCGGCAGTTGACATAGGTGTTCAGTGGTGCACAAATTTGTGCCACAGAGCTCAGTGTTATGCAAAGGAGCACAGAGGTGCATGGAGGAGTGTTATGTTATGCGGGATTGCACTGTGGAGTAAGATGAGCGATTCACACAACCTCGAGGTTTCACATGGAGTGGCAACTACTTCATCACAAGAGGGATACTAGATGATTCGGGATGATATAACGGCTAGTAGTGGTGTCCAATAGTGCACAGAGGTGTGCAACTGGGTGTAGTTGTGTGCCAGAGTCCCAGTATCTAGCTACATGTCATTGCAGCAGGTAGTGAGGATTGGGAGTTGTGGACCTCTAGTATGGGTATGGGATCTAGGGATCCAACTGATTGGTGGGACACTCCATTTCTTAGTGAGTACGGTCAGGATAGCAACAATCTCGTTCATTCTCAAGCTAACACATGGGGGATCACCAAGGTCTTCATCATATGGTGAGGCTAGTTGTTGCTCAGGATTGGGGCCATCCATGGAGTGATAGGCTCTGGTATCGTTGAGTCGCTTGGGTAGGTTGGGCATAGCCTCGATTATCACATATACTATGGTGGTACGAGCATGTTGGGAAGTTAGTCATGACCAGAGTATCGCAAGGTCAGTAGGATAGTTTCTTCCTGCAATGGGCATGGGACCTTGGCGTCATAGTACTTGACATTTTAACTACCCTTAGGGACGAGTTGGTTTCGATAGGGGGAGTTCATTTCGATCTTTCATTGGATTTTAGTGATTCATTGTTGGCATGGGGGATTTCACTAGCATGGAGGAATAATCAACAGGAGGAGATGAGGGGAAGCTCATGTGAGCAAGGATTCATCTCCAGCGGGGTTGGATTGTTTCTTCAAGAGTCCACCCTCGACATACATGAGATTGATGACTCGGTGGAGTAGTTGCATGACAAGTTGCATGACAAGTTGATCGGGATTCACCGAGTGAAAGCAACTGTCTGTTGATTTTCTGCTGAAATTTGGCAATGTACTAGACTTATGAAGAATTAGACTCCTTTTCCACCACCACGTAATAGTAGAATTCTGAGGGAGTGTATTGTCTCAAAGCTCAAACTCCAGCCTTACGTGATACTTTATTTGGCTAACTGAGTTTGATCCATTCTCATGAAAAACTTCAGTGGCTTAGATTCGATCCTAATATGCTCTCGATGTTGGATTTAGAGACGTCTAATTACAATAATTAGGTTGGACATGCGTGCATTATGATTATGATATCAAATATTGTCAGCAAGATTACATTTATGTAATGATTAAATATGCCAAATAATGTGATTAATTAAGTTATGGCATTAAACGTATTT